>LOEQ01011966.1:33937-57126 GCA_001685075.1 Bramus lutescens
TGCGCCCACCCACTGAGACAATGGGGCTGATCTAATGGGGGCTCACCAAGGCCACCTGGACTGGGACTCATGGAACATGTTGTCAAATGGGACTCTTTGAATGTGGCTGACAATGAGGGCTGACTGAGAAGCCAAGGACAATGGCACTGGGTTTTGATTCTGATGCATGGACTGGCCTGTGGGAGCCTAGTCTCTTTGGATGCTCACCTTCCTAGATTTGGAAGGGGGGGGCGACCTTGGACTTCCCACAGGACAGGAAACACTGACTGTTCTTAGGACTGGAGAGGGAGGGGGAGAGGGAGTGGGGGGAATGGGAGGACAATGGGAGGAGGGGAGGAGGTGGTAATTTTTAATAATAAAACAAAATAATCATTACAGAAGAGGGGCAGAAAGATTGACAACAACAGAGGAAAGGGAAGTTTGCTAGGAGACTGTGTATCCTGGCTATTTCAGAAGCTACATAAACATGATTCCTTAAATATGACCTGAAAATGGACAACATCAATGGATGTGCTGACATGAAAGGGAATTGTTTTAGCAGACCCATCCTAGATAAAGAATTAAAGACAAACAAGGAATTGTGAGAGTGGGAGAAATAGTCTTTTCCACAAAAGAGCACAATTGGTTATCCATACCAAATGGTCAGCCCTGAAACCATACAAGTAACATTATACAGATGGAGCAAGTTCCAACCATTTATTTAAAGGCTTATTTATTATATGTAAAGAAAAAGTCTCCATGAATTTGAAACCATGAATTTGAAAGAGAGCAAGTAGGAGTTTTAGAGAAAAGGGAAGAGGAAATTACATAATTCTGTTAAAATCTCAAAACACCTTTTTAAAGTTTAAAAATAAATATATTCATAGATATAGAGACATACTTCTGTACAAACATACATGCACAATGGAATACAATTTAGTCGCCCAAACAGAATGAAATCCTATTGTTTTCAATAAAATAAATGAGTATGTTAGTTGCAATAATTCAGGCACGGGAAGACTAGGAATATGTATTCGAACTCAGTTGTGTATAAAAAAGTTCACGTCACAGAAAAAGAGCAGCATGAGGACTTGTTAGCCAGTAGGAGGGGTCAGAGGAGGAAGGGATGCTGTGAGACTAATAGTTGATGAGCTGCCTTTAGATAGGCATAAGAACTACTGTGCCCTTCTGCACAGCAGAACGAAGGATTGCAAATATTTCTCCACAAAAATGAAAACTATTTCAGGAGATAGGCTTAATCACGTTTAACTATTATATAAGACATATGTATTGAAGTTATGATTCTTGTGGTTTTTGTGTACCATTTAAAATAAAATACAATTTTAATCGGTTTAGATAAAGGATTTAAAAAAAAACAAGAACCAAGGAGGAAAAAGAATAAAAACTGATAGAAAAATTAGGTGCTGGAAAACGTAGGTGTACCATGTTCCTTCGGAGATATAATTGTTCATCTTAGAGGAAAGAATCTTAAGATGCAGAGTATTAAAGGAAGTTAATACAGCAGGGTGTTCTAAGGAGAGGTGAAATATTCCACCCTGTAGGGAAGCTCATTAAGCTTTGAAAGTAGATTCTAAGCATCTAGAATCTTCCCCCCCCCAAGCTTTCAAGTAGGAAGGACTTCTAAGAGACTCCTTCAGACCAGTCAAGCAACCACAAAGACACAGGCCAGCTGAGTGGCCTTGGAGATGCCTGTGTAAGGCGAGGTGCCTAGAAATGCTCTAGTCAGGCAAGTCACCTAGAAGAAATGGACCCGAGTCAAGCTGTAGGGAAGAGGCTCAGACAAACTGAGCAACCTGGAAATGACATTTTCCCATCCTTTAAGCACCTACAGATTTTGCACCATACTCCAGGTTTGCGGACTCATGAGCACTCCCTCATGCTGGAACGGGATTTTGGCGACAGAGCTGTGTTTCAGTCATTTCTGGCCCTGTGAGTAACCCTCACACATACTCCTGTAAGTAGCTGCAATACAGCTAATTAGGTCGCCAAGTTGGGTTTTGGTGATGTCCTTATTTTGGTCCGCCATCGAATCTCTGCTAGGCAAGTAGATATTTGTTCATGTATGTATCACCGGGAATAATGTCACGATACAAGAGGAAAACAGGAAGACAGGAAAACAAAACAAAACAAAAACAGGAAAAACAGAAATGATCATCTTAAAATTGACGTAAATGTGACCCAGATAAAAGGCATCATATCAAATCTACTGAAGGATTTAGTGTCCTTGAGGTCATTTCATATAGGAAGAGTAACAAACACAAACTGACCTAGCTGTTTAATGTATCATGGCTTCCTTCATTCTTTACAATGCATGAATTACAGAAAACACCAGTCCCAGCTTTGAAATATTACAATAAACGTTACAAAGATAATTACTCTGTTTTTACATTTCTTGATTCTTTGAGTCCTTTATTGTGTGTTGTAGATTAATTGCCAAGTACTTATGGACTCATGGGTATTGCCACTTGTAATGTTTAGCAATATCATCCAGATTGGGGGGGAAAATCAAACAATGATGATTTCATTGGAATGTTTCCAGAAATTCAGCATGAAAAATGCCAGAAAATTAAGTATTCATTTCAGTTTCACAATTTCAAGTTTTAAAAGGAAAAGTGTCACTGTTTTAAATGTCTAATGAAATTATTTTTTGTTAGAGAGAAAACTGCTATTAAAATGGAATTCATTTTCTTGTCAAAGAGTAGCTGCCCATAAGCTTGGTGATAGGAAAAGTGGCAATGCGAAAGGAAATCGAGAGCAAACTCAGCCCATGGAAGAAACAGAAACCATTTATTTCAGTGGAGGTAACTGGAATCTAGCTTACATCATTTCATAAATGTAATACCAGACATTCATTCGAAGGTTGAAACAAATCAAGTTTTAAATGATCAAAGAGTGTTGCTGAGGTTTTGTGATTAGTTATAGGCTGTGTTTGTGGATCTTTTGTTATGATGTAATTAACAGTTGCTAATGACTTGGAATCAATGTGGCTAATGGCCCATTCTCTGAAAGTTTGCTTTCAATGTTGCAGGAAGAAATACTAAGTCTCAGTGGTTAGAATAAAAAAAATAATAATTACGGCAAGAGCAATGAGTGCATACACAGAAAGCCAAAGCTGTCAAAGTAGCTCTAATATAAGTCCAGAAGGAGCCCTGTTCTTTTTCTGGATGTTGCCTCTGACAAAGACTGAGGGAGTAGAGCCTCTTACACACACATTGAAGGTTTTAATTTATTCAACAGTAGTCCTTCCAGGATCACTAATTTGCAAAAGATGCCTCAACTGAGCCCTTAGGAGCACTTCCAAAGGACAACATGCCATTTTCTTCTTGGCTATACGTGTTTATTTCTTACCAAATTTACAAAATGCACTTAATCCCTTTTGTCCTCAGGACAGCATTTTAAAAGAAAAAAAAAGAAAGAAGGAAAGAAAGAAAAAGAAAAACAGGACGCCATTATAAAGAATCCCAGCAATTATATCTGGGCACTGGAAAATGTTAAAATGGTAAACAATTATATATAAACACAAGTGCCATTTGACACCAGGAAAAATTTATTTGTAGAGCCAAATGAACTCCGTGTGGTCAAGTACAGAAGAATGTCACATGAAGCAGCCTTGAATTGCCATTAAGTTTGGTAAACAAAAGGAATCTAATTGTAAATTTGCCTTCCAAACACCTGGGTCCTCCATGAATCAGGCGAATAAGAGGGGGGATGATTGCCCTAATCTCGTTGCTGACATTAGAACCAGCTGTCACAACCACACACCTGCCCACACTCATCAGTCAGTGGGAAAACAGTTCACACTTGGGGGTCATAGCCTATGCTACAAGCTAGGTTCAGACATTGGTCCTAAATAATCCAGCTAAAATAGTCAAAATGAAAGGGAAATCAGAAAAAAAAGGGAAATTTATTCAGTGTGGTCACATTGAGAAGAAGGATTAAGAGATATCCAGTAATCTGCTCAAGTAACTCACTGAGATCGTAAAGTAATATTAGAGTTTAAATAAGAGGCTGTGGATTTGCACATCTAAATAGTCCCTGTCAAGGTATGGTCTTGCCTTCCATTGACCCTTTACAGTCTGGGTTTTAGTCTCATCCTATAATTCTAATGATTTATATTCTGACAAATCATTAGAACGTTGTGGAATCTCTTTCTTGGGGACAATTTCCTCTTCTGACTGTTTTTTTTTTCCTTTTCTAAGCATTAGATTCGGTGGGGGAGATTCCCATTTCTTGGGATATGTGCTTTCAGTATCTCACTGTCAGACTGAGAAACTTAGATGCCTCTTTAGAACATCTTCACTCATCATAGGCCTGTTAGGAGATGAAGAACAGAAGAAAGCATCATGAAAAGGAAGAAGTAATTTCTGGGTTCCCGTCTCTTCCAATTCCCTCAGTTACGTGCACAAAGGAGTTTATACAGGTTGTTCGCGCACACACTAGACCATACTTACAGCTTTCTCTTGTTTCTAAATGCAGCATTGAGACAATGTGAAGAGGAACCTGAGTCGAAATTCTAGTTTGAGTTAACTGTACTGCTCCTTTATAAACACTTGAAAATTGAAGTGATCTGAAGTCCAGAAAGGCTGTTAAGAATCAATGCATACTTAATCTCTACTGCTATTTTGCCTCCAGAAGGATCTCTGAATTTTGGCCTATAATGTAGAATACGTAAAAATGTGGCTCTGCAATGAGGACCCAGAAGCAGTATACGGATACTCACTGGACAGTAGAAACCCGTGGGGGTGAGTATTCATCCATTCATAATAGATACAGGATAGGGAAACAGGGCACAATGCCAGAGAGAAAAGCATGTGTAAATGCAGGGACTGGTGGCTGTCTACCTGTAAGGAGAGCTACCTCAGAAGATCCTTCCTTTCTAACACTGCATCCTGGACCACAGAACTAGATGGGTGTTCAAAGCAGCCTGTCTGTGGTACTTTGTTATGCTAAGCATAACGAACTCTTATTTTCTGCAATGCCTACAGTTCAAACTCTACAAGCACAACGACTTCCTCATTATCTTAGAAGCACTGGCCAGAAACTATGCTAACACCTAGCATGGAGAGAAACTGGTTAGGATGAATTACCCCTCACTAGTATTCTGGGGAAAACACTGTTTAAAAAAAAAAAGGGATGTCTGGGTTCCTGGGTAAAGATTTTGCAAAGCAGGATGTTTTGATGCCGGTACATATAAATGGATCAAATACAGGTACTTATCAATGGCTCAAATGGCCTGCCTGTGTGTGGCTTTGGTTAAGAAGGGAGACAAATCAGGGAGTGTTTCAGCCATGTCAAAAGGAAATAAGACCAAGGTTAGTAGCAAGATAAACAGCCAGCAAATGGGAAGTCATGAACTATTTACTGTGAATTCACCATGAGTTTATCCTTCCTGACAACTCGCTTTTAGTCTAAGACTATAAAATAATCTTAAAGTTTGGAAGAAGTTTAATATTTTCATCCCTTGCCCTACTCCCAGTCCCACTACTGTTTCCCTTTTGCAGAGAAGTGCTTTACTTAGCCAACATTTATTTAGCTGGTCTATTTTCTTGTCCCCTGTTCTGGGTGTTCATTATCCTAAAACTATTTTAGCATTACTCATAATGTGAATAACTAATAAAGATGGAAAAAGAAGAAGTAATGGGTGTTTTTTCATGTTTATTACTATATTCCAACAACTCCAGAAAATTTTGTGTTTACAAAATTGCTCAGTGCTGTGCCTTCCATAAATTGCTTGTGGCCCTATCTGCCATAATGTGACATGGATGATGTCACATAGCATGATATACACTCCTTTATTTGGTCCCACAGCATAGGTAAGTAGACAGCTTTTGAATTCAGACAAAGCATGCTATATATCTGTCTTTTTCTTCTTTCCCTGTGTCTTTGAACACATAATGTAGCCTGTCTAGTCTTCAGTTTCCTTAACTATAACAATTGCTTTAATATGGTTAAATAAAATTATATGTAATATGCTAAGTCTTAAACTAAAATACTTATATGTATGTATATATATACACACATATAAAATGAAGGTAAAATTTGTTCTTGTTGCCATCTTATAAATGAAAACACCAAAGTACAGAGAGTATCAAAATTTGTTCAAGTTCACAAAATTCACAGATATATTACTGGATTCTTAACCTAATCCCCAAAGTTTTCTCATTTCACTGTGGTGCCTTGGTCTTATAGCATATCAAACCTCTAATCTACAGTATGTCATTGCAATTACTTTATGAGAGAAATAATTTTACAAATCTGTAGGAAGCATATATCCATGCCTAACCCTCCTAGCTCTTTGGGCCAATGCTTTCATTGTTACTATAAATGTAACTTATAAGAGCCTATATAACCATTCTTTACTGCACATCTTTTCTTTTCTTTTTTAGGATGGGGTAGACCCTACCTATGAATATGAATTGATTCCAGGCTAAACGCACCATTAAATAGCACTGGGTTTCCTTTTAAGCTTTTCGGGTTCCCTGGAAATATTTCTTTTATTTTATACCATGTAAAATGATTTATTTTACTGTAAGTAAACAGTTTTACTTGTTTTCTTCATAGATGCATTTGACGACATAACCTGGGAGCTTGGACAATCATTAAATAATCTGTTAAGAAAAGCCAGACAACTATTCAAAGTAGATGAGTAAAAAAGTGATTGTATTTTATTATTAAATACTGACACAAAATTTTTAGCAATATTGTAAGCTTTGAATTTAAGGAAGACAGCTGAGTGTAAAAAGTGCAAGTGGGGCCAAAGACGGAGAGCAAAGAAAGAGATACCTTGAAAGAAGGAGCCATTGTGGGGTTAGTGAGAAGCCAGGCACTAGGGAAACTCCCAGTAAACCACAAGCATGATCAGATAAGAATCTAAGCAATAGTGGAGAGGGTACCTAGAGTGCCCTTCCCCTGTATTTAGATTGATGACTATCTTAATTGTCATCATAGAAGTTTCATCCAGTAACTGATGGAAGCAGATACAGAGATCCATGTAGTGGATTTTAACTCTAATTTAATAAAGAAAGACTGCCAGAGGATCTGAGAGTAAAACAGTCCCACTTGTCAGCCTTATAGACCGGATTATGGTAACACACATCTTTAATTTCAGTAGCCACACTAGTTGCCATAGAAACCAGGTGGTGGATGCCTTTAATACCAGTGGTGCACACCTTTGATTCTAGCCCTAGAGAGGAAAATAAGACGGGGCGAGACAGCTCTCACATACAGTCTCCTTCTGAGATTCCAGGAGGCAGGATCACCATTTCAGTCTGAGTTCGAGGTAAGAGCCAGTGCCTGATTGTTTTGCTATTGAATCTTCAGGTTGAAACCCAGTTTCTGACCCTGAGCTTTTATTAATTGTACATCAGATCCACTGATAAGCACTGGGATGAACTCTTGGAGTCCGGTCATAAAGAAGGAGGAGCAATATTATGAGCAAAGGGACCAACACCATGATGGAGATACCCTCAGAAACAGCTGATTCAAATTAGTGGGAACTCCCTGATCATGGACTGACAGCTGGGAAACCAGCAGAACTAGGCCCTCTGAATATGGATGACAGTTATGTGGCATGGGCAGTTTGTGGGGCAACTAGCAGTGGAACCAGTATTTATCCCTAGTGCGTGAACTGGCTCTTTGGAGCCCATTCGCTATGGAGGATACCTTGTTTTACCCAGATACAGGGAGGGGGGCTTTGTCCTGCTTCAAGTGATATGACAGACTTTGTTGACTCCCCATGGAAGACCTCGCCCTCTCTGAGGAGTGGATAGGCGGTGGGGTGGGGAGAAGGTGAGGGGAATAAGAGTATGGGAGGGAGAGAGAATTGGGATTAGCATGGAAAATAAGATTTTTTTTTTAGAAGTGCAAGTGTGCAATTGGCTCCCCCCATAGCAGCTGCGCAAGTTTCAGTATAGGGAACAAAAGAACTTAGTGGAGTTGCTTTGCTCTCAAAGCATAGTAAGTTAAGGGCTCTGATCCAAAACTATAAAAATAGGACTTTGTTGTAGTTGTTGTTTTTTTCTGTAAGTATCTATGTAAAGTATCTATGGAAAAATATGACTTTGTATAACATCACTTGATCATCAATAAACTTACTGGATTTAGACACTTTTCTTATAGTCCATAGAAACCCAGTATGGGCAAACATTGGTGTTGCTGGTATTTGCATTTCTTGGCAGTTGGCAGCAGTGAGTGGCAGCAGCAGGCAGCTAGGACCAGTAGAAGGCTGTGCCCTCTGGAGTCACAGCTCTCCTGCAGGACTTATGCACTGAGACATTTATCCTGAAAGTGTTCTAGCAAGTGTGTTGCTGTAGAGTGTTGTGTTGACATCGATGCCTATGCAACTTCTGGTCTAATGTGTCAGGATTCTTGAGCCCTTGACATAAGGCAGTGCCACAGATTCTGGGCTTGGAGGATCTGAGACCCTTTTCTTCCTACTACTTGAGAGTTATATGGAAGTTTTCCAGGGACTAGGACCTGTGGCTTCTTTTTTCTGCTGCTACAAACTGCAACATTATACAGTAATTTCTCAGCTATCTTTTCACAAGTGATGTATCAGAGGAAGGAGTTTTGGCAAAGGATTTTCATCCAAGATTCAAGGAACTTTGGCATTATTTCCTTTATTATTATTATTATTTGGCTTTGTGAATAAGTGGCTGTCATTTGCTGTAGATTTCCACTGTAGCTAACATCCTTTCTGTTACATATTTGGGAATTAATTTCCTAGTTCAGAACAGTTTTCCACTGCCAGGCCTTGTTCCTCTCTCCTAGGTAAGGGTGGATATCTGCCTTCCTGCAATTATCTTTGTCAAAAGGCATTTGGTCAGTGCTTGGGATCCAGGCATAGAACATTTCATCTAAAACACTCACAGACATCCAAGGATATAGAACTACTTCTTGCCCAAGCTACTTTTTTCAGGTTTTACCCCACATCCAAAAGAGCTGGTGACAGCATATCCCAGAACAGATAATTTAGAGTCCTGGGTCCCTTTTTTGTTTTTACTGCCTACAGCAAAACTCCAGACCTAGGTTCTTAAACTGCAGCATCTGGTGCATGTGTTATCTGACCAAGAGTCATCAGCTTCTCCCAGGCTGCCTAGTTACCTGGTATCCCTTATGCATGCTGGCAGAAAAGAAATAGCGTGCTGATTTAAACAATCTATGCCCTATTCATAATTTTAATGAAACTAAACCTTTCTAACCACCTAAAAGTGTAGCGCAGCACATTAACCTTCCCCTCCAGAATCCCCTGATGATTTAATTCCTTTCTTAACTAAATTTCTTCATTAAGGAGTTTACCTGACTTGTAGTAGCCACTCCCACAGATCTGTGGTGTGTGTGTGTGTGTGTGTATAAAGTCTTTATCTGATTTTCTATGGGGTGAAAGAATTCCAGCCCTGGAACCTGGTAAGGCTGGGGAATTGCTAGTTTTAAGGGTATATATAACTGGGAATATTTGTAACAGGTAGAAAAAAGAACAAGAAGGAACAATGAAAAATGATGGATTGAATAGAGAAGAATAAAAAAAAAAACCATGGACAAACGATTCCCATTGTTAGCCCCCTTGTAGCTATTTGCAGCATCTTTAATTGAACCCCATTACTCTGGCTCTTTACAGCCTTCTATTCTTTGTTTTCAGCTCAGTCTCCCTCCCAGATTCTCTCTCCTTCGACAGTTCCCCTGTTCTTTGCCCGAGTTCCTCTGTTCTTTGCCCGAGTTCCCCTGTTCTTTCTTTGCCCGAGTGTTCTCCTGATTTACTAGCTGCTTCTTGCCACTGAGGCCAGGGTCAAAGCTGCTACCACCTCTGCTGCACATTGTGCCATCATCATAGCTGCTTTGATGCTGCCCTGATTATGTTGTCAGTGCTGGCAAGGACATTTTAGCAGCTGTGAAGTTACTGACTACCTTCTTTCTCTCGGGCTTACGCAGTTTATTCCAGCCTCTCCACTGTCACTGCTGCTCCATCGCCCAGGGTCACTGCCATCACTCCATCTTTGTTAACAAATGAGCCATCTCTAATAAAGATGAATATCAACAATAGTAAGTTAGTGCCACCAAAGTCCTATCGTTTGTAGTGCCAGAGACAGCAGTACAAGAAGATGTCTGTGGTAGTTTGTCTGAGTTGTTTTATATTAAGTCTTTGGCTTTATGGATGATAACGAGGAATGGCCTGGCTGGAGAAAGTATGTCTCTAAGGGCAGGTGTTGAGATTTTAAAAGACTCACATCATTACGAGTGTGTTCTGTGCATTTTCCTGTTTGTGATTGGAGATGTAAGCTCTCAGTTGCTGCTCCAGCTGCCTGTCCGCTGCTGTGTCATCTCTACAATCAACAACTTTAAATTTCCACAAGTTAGCTCTCATTAGGTATGTCTTTCTATTACTTATTTTGGTCATAGAGTCTTATCACAGAAACAGAAAAGTACCAAATTCAGTGTCTACCAGCCAGCTTGCCTAGGAGCCTGTTTGCTTTCATAGAGAAGGGATGTTTACAGAAACCTTATAAGACATTTATGAAGGTTAAGCATTGTATTAAAGCATTCAGGACACTGTCCCTATTTTACAAGCAGCAACAGTTCCTCCACTGGCACTCCAGGAAAAAAATATTTTCTTTCTTGTTGGGAGAGAAAAGGCTGCAATGTTATCTCATGCACATTGAAGCTTGTTATTGTCTCAGAATCTGTACATTGAAACAGTCAAGGCTGGAGTGGGGTAAGGTATTATACCTTCACAAATCTGAGCTGCACTATGGCTTCACTCAATAGTCATGTAGTTTGTCATGGTGTCATCTTTTGAGTGTTCAGAGTGGCTGCTGCTGCCAAAAAGTGGTCCTGTTTGCCATTTGATGAACCACACTATACTCAAGGCCTCCAGACACAAAGGAGAAGTTGAACAAGTGTAGGTTAAGAAGTCAAGTCACTCCCATCATCTTATATTTTATTCCTTTTCATAAGAAAATCAACACCAGCAAGAGTGTTTATATAATAACGCAGTGCTTAGCATTAATAGTGATATTAAAAGTATGTAGCAGGATTTTAAACAATGTTTAATTCTGACTGAGTGCCTGGGTAGAGATGAGATTCCTTTATCTGAGACATAAGAACAATTATTTTGAGTGATATGGTATATCTAATGTCACTTTAAAAAATGTATTTAACTTTATTTTATAAGAATTGGTGTTAAAGTGTCAGATCTCCCGGGACTGGACTCAGAGACAGTTATGAGCTGCTATGTGGGTACTGGTAAGAGCAGCCAGTATTTTTTTTAAGATCTGAGCCATCTTTCCAGCCTCCAGATGTGCTGCCATTTTTAATATTGCATCATAAAAATATTTCTTGAGTATCAACTGTAAGGTCATATCTATAGCTAAAATTAAGTTCCTGCCTTTAGCTACCTAACAAAATAAAAAAAACAAAATTTTAATACTAAATCAATTTTTATTAAATTATTATTAAATATTAACATTATTTTAGTTACCTTTCTAAAAATTTCTAAAGAGGGTCTCATGTATGCCAGATTGTCCTTGAACTGACTAAATAGTAAAAATACTGAATTCCTGAACCCTTGTTTCTGCTGAGATAACAAGATTAAACCATAATACCTGTATTAAAGATATTTTGGGTTTGTTTCTTTTTATGAAAAATATGTGCTTTTCTTGTTTGTTTGTTTAAAATTTTTAATGTAGAACTCAAGGTCTCATGCATAAGGCAATCGCTCTGCAACTGGGCTGTATCCACAACCCTTTAGCTGTTATAATGATAACGAAAGCATTAAAGAACTATTAAGTGTGGTTGGAGAAATGGATCCACAGTTAAAAGCACAGACTGCTCTTCTGAAGAATATTGGGTTGATCACCAACAACCGCATGGAAACTCACAGATGTGTGCACTCAAGTCAGAGAGTTGTCATTGTACTTTTCAGGCCTTCAGGGTTCCCTGCATATGTATAATACACAGACAAAACACCAAGACACACAATAACAACAACAATAATAGAAATATCATCTATAAATAATTTAGATACCTTTTGTCTGTGTGTATTTAGAAATCATCTTGTCTCTATGATTTTTGCTTTCAATTGTCTTAGTTACTGTGGTCAACTATGAATCAAATAAAGCAAAGGGAAAATTCTGGAAGTAATTCATAAATTAAATTTCTCAATGTTATGGGAATCAAGATGAGATTCACACTGAAGTTCAGTCCAGATGCTACATTGTGTGCATTACCTGCCCATCAGATCCAAATGGAGTTCAATACTATGTATGTTTTCATGTGTCTACCAAGTGTCTAGAACATGTTCCCAACATGGAAGGCACCAATATTGTTCTAACATTTTCTTTTCTCTTTATTTATTGTCAGAAGGGGAATTAGATTTTTAGGACATTTAGACAGGCAGTGTGTTGTGGTATGGGACCATAGTCTGTATTCTGTCAATTATATTTTAAATAAATGTTGATTGGCCAGTAGCCAGGCAAGAAGTATAGGTGGGAAAACAAGAAAAAAAGTAGAGGCGGGTCAAGGGGAGCAGAAAAATTCTGGGAAGAGGATGTAGTTCGGGCCCATCCACATAAAAAGCAAGATGTGACTGCCCTACTGAAAAAGTTACCAAGCTATGTGGCTAACATAGATAAGAATGGTGGGTTAATATAAGTTATAAGAGTTAATAAGAAGCCTGAGCTAATGGGCTAATCACTTTATACCTAATGTAGACCTCTGTGTGATTTTTTTGGGACTTAATGATTGCAGGAACCGTGCAGGACAGAAACCCCTACAACTGTTCTGCAGTAACAATGGCATTACCGGTGCCCGCTATTGTTTTCTCTTTCACTTAAGGAAGTATCTTAAGAAATATAAGGATGGGCAATAACACTGAAAGGAGATATTTAACATTACAAGAAGATATTTTAAAGCAGTTCAAACTTCTTAACTGACAAAAAGGCAAAACCCAGTACATTATTATTAGTAATAATTAGCTTGTAATTGCCATACTTTATATCTTGCCATTTTGTCTAGATCAATTGAGAGAGGACCATTGGCCTCTGAAAAATGGAAAGAGAAATAAGATAAAGACAGAATAAGATGGGAGAATAAAATAAAGAAGAGATGTCTGATAAGTCATAAGAAACTGCACTATTAGCTATCTACATAAAACATCTATGGTACATGTAAGTCCGTTCAAAATATACATATAGCATTTAAATGAAAATTTCCCCTCTATACTGACAATGCTTCCTCCAGGAGCCAAAGGCAATCTCACAAAAATTTCAATACCCAGTTATGCCTGTGAACCACACCAATAAACAGCATAGTATCATAAATGTAAGGGTGCAGGAGTGATATGCAAACATACATGGTTGATATCCAACTCTAATTGAACTTGACATCAGCTCAATAAGAGAGAAATCCTGTCTAGAACCAGACTCAACTACTCAAAGATAGTGAAATTTTAAATAAATCAGGGAAGAAAACCTACAACCACAACTTTATTAAACCAGTAGAATCCTTAAGTGCATTCTAAATATGTGTCCTTATAATCTCAGATAAGCATTGTCTACATCCCTCATCATGGAAATTTCTTTGCAATTGGAGGCAATAACAAAGACACACAACCAATCAAAGAACAGAGCTATGGAGTACAGTTTCAATGGATACATTCACAAAATGAATCCTGAACCTAAGGACCAAGAAACATTGCAGAAGCGGGGGCACAAAGATTATACAAGCCAGTGGATAAGCAACTTTGCTATGAAACTATACCTTCTAAGAATATCAGAAGTGTTACCTATAAAATAGCACCAATGTGATTGTATAAGCATGAATTGGACACGTACAACAAAAATAGTCATGCTAATTTAGATGGAAGAAAGTACATGAATCTTCAACACTACACAGAGTACTATAGGAAGCTAAGCAATTCTAAAAACAGTAGAAATCATATCTCCAGAAATAGCATACTAATTGGTTATCCAAATCACAAATGTGTGGGACAACAATGAAAATTCAGGCACAGATTAGAAAGACAACAAAGTGGAGTATATGGAAGGGTTTTATGGGAGAAAAAAGGAAATGATGTAATTATTTACATCATTTAAAATATAATAAATTTAATCTTAAAAATATTTGTGCAAGAAAAAATAAAACCTTTTGTGCTTGGACAGATATTTAGGTAAACAACATTGCAAGAACTAACAGTAGTCAGGGAAGTTTTAATGTCAAAGGGATAGTCTACTTCAGTCATAAAGGAATAAAAAATACTTAAAATGTGGATCATCTTGTAGGAAGAAATATCCGAAGATCCTCCAGAAAGGGAAGCAAAGGATGTCATGTACCTCTTATAGATAAAATGTAGAATTCCATTGAATACAAAATACAGTGTTGGAGGCACAAAAGTCTTTGTATTCATAGATAAGCACTAGGGAACCCAGGAGTCTTAAACATGAAGGGGATTCTACTCAATGAAGGAAATAAAATACCTGCATTCCACTCAGAAAATTGAAAGCGAATTTTGTTAACTACCTGGTGAACTTTTGCTATCTTTAGAGCCAGATCTCACTCAAGTCTCCAAGGATGTTCATCTCAAACTCTCCTTCTCTAGACCTTTATCTTTAGGTCCCATCCTTAAGGGAGATAATAGAACCCATCCTTAAGTGATGCTGTCCTGTATGCTATCTCAGTCAGAGACCACACCATATCCTAGTCTTTCAATCTGTGGACCCATGGTCACAATACACTCTGCAAAGAAGTTTCTATGTAGTCATATCTTAAGTTTTATTGTGCACATGGAATTGGAATGATTGTTGCCCTGAAATCTTTTCCCAAATTCTACTGCATTTGAATATGGCCGCAGAAAACCATCTGGCATCAGACTATATGATTTTGATCTAGCCACACTGACTATCTTGGAATGAAATGAGATTTTATTCTCACATCTGTAGTTTGTTTTCTTGTCTGCCATGTTTCTTGTACCCTCCCCTCCCACACACACACAGTGTAACTTGCTAATTACTGTCAAGAGAAAATTTCTCCACATTATACAAAGTTTGGAACAAACGTTGTTTCTTTTAGATATCATTTGTAGGATGTTATTAAATATATTTCAGGCAGGAAAATTTTTTTGTACTAATTATATCAATGATGCTCTATTGCTCCCCAACCAAGACCTCTAAGATTTGCTTACAGTTCATCATAAAGGAATGCATTTTTCTACTCTGAAAATTTCTGACACTTTAGTGCATAAGCAACTAACACTAGGGCCCATCTCAGTATTGAAGAAAGGGCTGGGAAACAAGGGTCAAAACGAAAGCCTCAGACCCGTAGTTCCTGCTGTATCCTATCTAGTGTAGCCCCTCCCCTCTAACATAGTGGCCTCTTAACTTCTCCAGCATCTATGAAGTCATGGCAATCTAATTCAGCTTGTAAACAGAAAAAAATCCCACACCTGGGAAAGTTTTGAAAACTAAATGACCTTCAAGTTAATAAATATTTAAATGGATTTCATGATCTACTGTTTCAGGATTTTGAAATAACGTATTTAAAGAGGAAAATATCTCCACTTTCTGACTTATATGCTAATGGTATCAGATGATGTGTAATTGAGTGTTTAGATTAGTTGTCTGAAGCAAAGACAGAGGATAATATGTCATCCTATCCATCTCAGAATACTATAATCCAATACAATATACTGGACACTTATAAACAACAAAAATATTCTCTAGTTTTGAAGGCTGAAAAGACCTTGCATCAAGTCACTGCTAGATTTGGTGAAGGTGCATTCGCTCTATATGGATAGCCACATTTTCAGTGTATTCTTGCCAAGCAGAAGAGATGAGGGTGTAATCCGTATTGATCAAGGACACTAACACGTGAGAGATATGCCCTCTTTAATTTACCACTTCCCAGAGGTATTGCCACCAAATACCACCACAAAGGAAATAAGAGGGATTCAGGGGAGTACAACTTCAACATATGAAACATATGATTATGGGAAGACACAATCCTTCTTGTCTTGACATTGAAAATGTCGAGGTCATGACAGAGGAATACATCTTGAAGGTATTTAACGATGAAAAAATCTGGAAGGTCATTGGATAGGTTTCCATTTTAAAAGTGAGCATATTCTTTGTCATATATTCCAAACTTATGTAAAATATTTTGAGAACCTATGTCAATACAAACTTCTGAAAGTGAACATTCAAAGCAATTGTGATCATAATATCTAAAACTCCAGAATTGAAAAAACAAGCTGTGGTACATTTATATGACAGATTATTATGCAATCTGAAATAAATGAGCTCTTAAACTATGAAAAACATGAAGGAAGCGAATAATTGATAATGAAATGAAGGCAATACAAAAAAAGCTTCATGATATAGAATTCCACTATTTGAAAGTATTAGAAAAGTAAAGCTAGGGAAATTGTGTGCAGGAGTTCTCTGAAAGGAAGGAGGAACAAATCATTTTGGCGCAGGACATTTTCCAGGGTGCCAAACTACTATGAATGAGTAACAAACTTACATCATTACAGAGTTTCAAAATCTGTAAACTTATGTGAATAAAAGCTCCTGAAAGGAAATTGTGTCTGTACAGGCTGGGTGGCTGATTAGACTGTCAGTAATGTGGAGAGACAAGAATGCTGCAGGGCCAGAGGCTAATTACCTTATCTTGATTGAGTTCTGACCCCCACACACCTGCCATAGAACAGCTATCACGCCCCCACCAAACAACCATTCCTGTACCTCTCCATAGGAAATAACATCTAAGGGCAATAGATAAAAGCCATTTAGAATTTATTAAATTATCAGGCAAATAATGCCTACCAATTCAAAGGCAAAGAATGTCATCACTAGTATCTGAAGTCTTTAGAAAAGCTACCCCTTTATGTTTAAAAACCCCTTATGAGTGAGTACATGTGATAATTGTCTTTCTGGGTCTGGGTTACCTCTCTCAAAATGATGTTTTCTAGCTCCATCCATTTGCCTGCAAAATTCAAGGTGTCATTCTTTTTTTCTGCTGTGTAGTACTCCGTTGTGTAAATATACCACATTTTCCTTATCCATTCTTTGGTCAAGGGACATTTAGGTTGTTTCCAGGTTCTTTCTATGACAATGTTGCTATGAACATAGTTGAATACATGTCCTTGTGGCATGATTGAGCATCCTTTTGATATATGCCCAAAAGTGGTATTACTGGGTCTTGAGGAAGGCCATTTCCTAATATTCTGAGAAATCGCCACACTGACATCCAAAGGGGCTGTACCAGTTTGCATTTCCACCAGCAATGCGGGAGTGTTCCCTTTACCCCACAACCTCTCCAGCATAAGTTGTTATCAGTGTTTTTGATCTTGGCCATTTTTAGAGGTGTAAGATGGAATCTCAGAGTTGTTTTGAATTGCATTTCTTTAATGACTAAGGATGTTGAAAAGCATCCCACAAATCACAATCCCAGAGAACCTAAATAACCATGAGGACCCTAAGTGAGACATACATAGATCTTTTCTACATGGGAAGTAGAAAAAGACAAGATCTACTGAGTAGATTGGGAGCATGCAGACCTTGAGAGAGGGTTGAAGGAGAAGGGAGAGTTAGGGCAGGGAGCAGAGAAAAATGTAGAGCTCAAAAAAAATCAATAAAAAAGAAAAGCTATCCTGCCTGGATGTGCATTCCTTTTTGATGGTTCCACAGAACCATTTGAAACTTGTCTTGATTTATGACTGCCTCCACCTGTAAGACTACAAAAAATCTTGTCAAACTTCTTTCACATTGGAATTTGGAATTTGCAAAATTTTAATCCCCAGTTCTCAGGCTATGGTCACTCAAAATGACTCTAGAATAATCTATCTTTTCTCCTTTAAGGTGGTTTTCTTGTCGACACTTATAAAGAGAAGCACTAATGTAAATACATAAACAATGGTCTAAAGCCAATAATATACTGATATTAATTCATCGGTTGCAACAAAGGAACAGCACGAGACTTCAGTATTTGCAGACTAGAGAGACTGAGGAGGCATAAAAGGATTCAGGTTATATTTCACTCTGTTGGTGTCTAAACTTAAAACCACCACTTCCCAACAGGAAGACAAAAACAAAGTGTAAAGATTCTGAACAAGAAAGCACCAACCTGACCAGAGTGAAGAGGCCAACTTGGAGTGATGACTGGTAGCAAATGAGATCAGAGCAGCAATGGCCCCACATTGCAGAGGTGAGTGTGATGCGCTTGGCTTCTCAGAGTTAGGTGACTCCGTAGTCTGGATGTGTTCTCACAAATTCATTTGAAATTTGTGAAAACTCTGGCAGTAAGAAGAAGGCTTCTGAAATTTAATTGGGTTGTGAGTGATATTTGACCTTATAAGAAATACTTCGGAGAGAATACCATCCACTCTATAAGAGTGAATGCAACCAGAGTTGGTATTCATGACGTGAAAGTCCCTATTGCGGACTACAAGTGCTAGCTACACTTTCCTGAGCTTCCTAGGCTTTAGAACTATAAGAAATAAAATTCTAGCAGTTATCTGCTTAAATTTACACCTATGTCAGCCCAGAAGCAAATGAACATGCACATTTCACCTCACATATGTACACAGGCAATCCTGCACATACACAAACAGAAAAGAGCTAATGTGATACACATAACCAGATGAAGTCTATATATTAAAGAAAAATAATTTCAGAGTAATGAATGATAGGATTTTTTTTCTGAAATGCAGCCATTATAACATGAGCTAATAGAGCATTGGCCATTGACTAGTTACAACAAAATTATCAATGACATTGAAAAGGAGTGATTTACAAGAGTCTTTGGCAGGAATACTGGTTTTCTCTGTGTTGAGGAAAGAAGTATAGGCTGGAGATGGCTAAATGGCACAGGGCCCTCGATGCTCTTGCAGAAGACTCAGTTATGCTCCTAGAATTAGCATTCAATAACACCTATAACACCAGCTACAGTATATCTGACACCCTTTTTTGGTCTTTGTGATACCTAAGTACATGCAGTGCACACACATACAGGCAGGCACACACACATACATGAAAAATAAGCAGTTACATCAATAGATATATTTGAATAAGAATTTCAGCTGCAGAAAATACAGGTAGTATGAATACATAATATTTGAAAGATTTACTATAATATAATAGACAGAGTACTAGATAGAATATGGTATACAATTAAAAGAGGCTTCTGTTGTGGTGGTTTGTTTGGAGACAAAGGAGTTATTGCACAGAATTCACTTCAAAAATACACATTTGAGGCCATTTTGTGAAGTAAAGTAATCTATTTTAAAGTAAAAATTGGAACTAACCTTATATTCCCAAGAAATAAGAAAGTCTGAGACAGGGGAACCACATTATAACGTCAGCCAGGACAACGGAACTGACATTGTCAGAAAATCTAAAAATACCCAATAAGGGCAATGGATATAGCTCACTAGTGAGACATTTCCCTAGTAAACATGAGGCCCTGAATTCAATACAAAATACACCAAGTAAGGAGAGAGAGGGTCTGACAAAGGCAAGAGAGGGAGAGAGAATGAGGAGACAAGAAATTGTGAGAATGACTTCAATTCTGCAATTGAGACATCTGGTTGGTTGAGATGGATAACAATTCATGGAGGAAATGGAGTGGGTCAAGAAAATACCAGAAAGTTTTGACTTTACCACTAACTGTCACCACTAGACCTACACTTACACCAAAAAGCTCACAAAGACACATCAACTCCTTTTTGGTTTGCCAGCGGATTAATCTGCAAGGTAAGCACCTCCTCAAAAATGAAGCTAGAAGAGTCAGAGGAGCATGGTGTGTTGGACTGGAGACCCACTTATAGAAACGTTGGCAGGAATCATTTGGTATAAAAATCTGAACTGCCATTCAAATTTCTGGCTATTTTGTACGAAAAGTTTGAGGGTTGGTGATGTAGGAGGGTCTTCTATCTATCTGTTGCTTTCATTGGTTAATTAGTAAAGAAAACTGCTTGGNGCTTAAATGAATACAATTTGTGTGTTGTTATTTCAGGTGTAAAGCTAGCCGTGCTGGAACTGGGTGGGACAAAAATCAGGCCTGCTCACCTCATCACTATAGGTTGGGACCTCCAAGAAGAGAACAGTAGCTAGAGGGATCCTATGAGCTATATCTCTTATACTTCATAGCGGGGAGAGAAAGGGAACAATTGAAATATTGTGCTCAGAAGACTTGCCCAAAGAACAGCTATTTTACCATAGTGTTCTCCACTGGGCTTTTATCACAGCCTAGCTTACCTACTCAAGAGGAATACCCAGTCCCATCATGTTCCATCCATTGTTCCCTGTTTAAGCTGTCTGGAGTGCTATCACTGTAAGGTTCACCATCTAGAGACACTGACTCACAAAAGAATTGGAAACTGTTCATGGGAGTCTATACTGGTTCTCTTAACTACTGAGCCATCTCCCCAGTCCTTAGATTGGTTCTCATATCTACATCACATTATCAGCAGTCTATTTGTGGGCTACTTTTTCTGCCTGCTTACCATGTTTGGCTTTTAAGAAAAAATTGCGTTGCATACCAAGAGGATTACGGTGATTTAAAAGGAAAAGCATCTAAACTGTAGTCTTTTGGGGAGGGAATTTTGTAATTATTGGTTCTGAAGCTTAAAACAACCATCACTATTATATTTTTGAATGAATGGATAAAACAGAGAGCAGATGGTCAGTATAAATATGGAAATCTCAATAAAGAGCCAAAAAGTAAGATGCAAGAAAGAGTCTCATGGTGATTTCAACTATTTGTATAAATCCTTTAATAAATTGAGAATAGAATTTTAAGCTTTAGAATACATGAGTAGAGTTCTAAAGCTGAAGAAAAAGAGAAGGCAGGGAAAGACATAGACAGTAATACTGTAGGCAGACCTGCAGCTTGTAAGTACCCACCCACTGGGGCGTGGCTCTTATACTATATACTCAGATGGAAAATCTGAGTCTGTCCCTTTTCTCCTTCCCCTTGTTCCTTTTCTGCCGGCTGCTCATTTTGGATCATCTGATTCCAACGGTCAAGGGGAGGATTCTGATTTGTGAGCTTACCCCTAAATAAATATCTATTTTTCAATTCTGAGCTAGTGTGGGATTTCTTAAAGTGTCCGGTCACACAGTAACATGCAAAACATAAGGAAAAAAATACATGAATTGAACTCCATGTATGGTACTAATTCTTGAGAGGAAAGAGAGTGCTTATGAAAGATTAATGATGTTGACCTTCCTGAAGTTACAGTGCTCCAAATCACAGATTCAGGAAGTCCAGAAAATATTTAGCAGATTTTCAAATACAAACAAAGACCCAAAACGATATGCAGATATGTCAGACAGCCAAATTGCATAAAATCTAATATAAACAAACAAATAAAACAAATGGAGATCAGGTAAAACAATTTTCTACTCTGTGGGATAATATTAGAGTAACATTTGATTTCTTTGCAAATCCATTAAAACAAGAAAAAAATGAGCCAATTCTGAGAATAAAAATTTGCTTACCAAATTATAGATAAATATTTTCTATGAAAAAACTGGATAGGTTATTGGTAATATGCCCTCCTGGAAAGTAATACTGCAGTTTATGTGAGAGAAAAATTATTCAGATCAGCAACCAGAAATATAAAGATGGAAATGCATTAGACAGGACAAGGGGAGACAAAACTTAAAGAATGCATTTTTATAATTCTCAATTCATCTACCAGATAATAATTCTTTCAAGGTAGTGAGTTCTTTCTCATACTTATATTACTTCTTTGAAAATTTTGTTTAATGTATTTTTATAATATTCAGTATTGCTAATCAATGCATATAATTATTGTGTTTAATGTTGTATAAATTTATTAAAGTAATAGTAGTAGGTTTCTCTCTCAGGGCCTATGGCCTTCTAAGTACAGGTTCTTAGAAATTGTATAAGTTTCTAGATATAGAGTAGATCATAAATCCATTCAGAATGTGATTGGTTATTTCCATGACATTTTTGCCACCATTTAACTAGTGAGCATATTTTGACAGACCAGTCATTATTGTAGGTCCCATCACAGCTGGGTATGCTCAGCAATTCCCTTTTTCCTGTGGTAGTATGCATGGCTCCTTTCATTACTATGAAAATTAGGGATGAAGATTCCAGGGTATAAGAGCAAGCACTTCTTTTTATAGAATCTAAGTTCAACTCCTGAATTCCACATTACAAATTATACATCTCCCTACAACTCCAAGTATGGAATATTGATACCTCTGGACAAGAGAATGTTCTCAAACACTGATTCACCATCATACTCATAATTTAAACATTAAAAGCAACACATTAGTAGTTTGTAATCATTTTGTTGTATTTTTACATTTACTTATTCATTCAGCATGTGTGGGGTATGTGTGTGGGGGGTGTACATATATAGGTCATAGGACAATTTGCAGAACTGGATTCTTTCCTTTTACCATAGAGGCTCAAGAGGTAGCAAGGTTTTCAGGCTTGCTAGCAAGTGTTTGTTAGTTGAGACATCTTATAAGCTATCAAAACTAACATTTCAGGGTCTGGAGAGATGATTCAGTAGTTAAAAGCAGTGTGTGCTTTTCCAGAGGACTTACATGGTGGTTCACAACATACTCACAGAACCTCATAACCAAAAGTAATTCCAGTTTCAGGGAATCTGACATCATTTATTGGCTTCTGCTAACATCAGGCATGCATATGGTGCACAGACACACATACAGGCAAAATACACACACACACAGAGTGTTTAAACAAAAAAACCCATAAAATTCAACAACAGTTTCTTAAGATAATAGTTTGCTTAAAGCAATGAATTTTGTGATTGCAGCTTAATGTGTATTACAGTAATGGTACAGTGGAAAGGAAAGAGTTATCAGGAGAACTTTTTATAATATCAGATGCCTGCAGTGTTTCAGAGTATCTGATGTAAATGAATTTAAATTGATTGTAGGAGTTTATATCAAAACCTAGGGATGCCTTTAAAAGAAAAAGAGACTTATATTTTGTATTCAAGGAGTGATAGGTCTGGATATTGTCATCCAGATGAAAATTAAGATTGCTAAAGGCAAAGACAGATACAATGTTGAAAAGATGGCCTTAAGTCAAAAAATATTAAAACAATAAGATAAATTTATGCTAAAAAAAACCTCTAAAAGTGTTTTTTTTTTTTTTTTTTTTTTTTTTTTTTTTTTTTTTTTTTTTTTTTTTTT
>LOEQ01011967.1:0-24559 GCA_001685075.1 Bramus lutescens
TTAGGAGCCCCTGCAGAATGAGCAGGAAGTTTAGGGGCTTGGGGGATGTCTGTATTCCTTTTCCAAGGGTCAGGAATGCTCTCACCCATTCGTTGGATCTTCTGGTACCGCGATTTTTCTTAATTTGTAAGCACAGTTTTTCATACAGCTGTTGACCATTTTAAAGGGAGTCAATTTTTTCCTTAAAGCTAACATTGTATTAATTCATTCACAACTTTGTATGATGAATTTTGATCATATTTACCATCCACTTCTGCCTGTAACTCTTCCAAGAATTACCTGCTTCTGTACTTTATAATCTTTTTTAAAACAAACAAAGAAAAAAAAAGAAACCATGGAATCGAATTTGTGCTGACCATATAAACTCATGGGCTTTGGGCCATCTGTCAGAGAATTGTTTCTAAGAACTGCATCAATCTCTGGATATGGAGATATGAATTTAGATATTATGTCTATTTAGAAAAATATTAGGTTTATTTCTGGGGCAAGTGAACTCTCCTACCTTGTGTTCTTGGGCAGTTTTATAGTACCAGGCATGAGTTACTTTCTGTGGAGCAGGCTTTATATCTAATCAGAAAGCTCTTAGATACTTCCTCAATATTTTTGCCATTATCTCAACCATGGACATATTTTTCCAAGCAAATTATTATTGTTGCTTACACCTGGGTTAAAGTATTAATTACTTTTCTACAAAAAGCCTAGTAGTATAATAGCTAACTAGCAGAGAGGAAGTTATTGGTCAGTACTAACTTGTTTTTTTCTATTTCCTGTGATCCAAATATGTGGTGTCTTCACCAGTATGTACTCACTATCTTCTTTTGGACAATCAAGAGCAATTGGTCCATCTTGTATTTTTTAGGGGCTCTATAACAGCTCTGACCAGAATCCTACACCTATCATCTGGCTTTTCATTTGACAACCTATGATTTCTGGAAGAGCACTATGCTTTGTGAAAAGTAACTCCAATTAAACTCATATACATACAGACATACATGTTAGGAATATTTCCTAATGCCAGCTCTCCGTCGATGCAAAATTTCCAATCAAGCCAAATTAAAGTAAGCCAAATTAAGAGATATCCAGGTTTAATGGGAGCTCTGCACTCTCAGGTGGCCCTGAGGGGACAAGAATGCTACCATAGGGAGGAAGCAAAAGAGCCCATGTGTTCCTCTTTTGGCAGTTCACTTAAATATTCTGTGAGAGTGGTCCTGAGCTCCCCCCCCCCAGGGAGGGGTCAAGACCTGGCCTGCTGGGATTTGGAGTCCAGAGTGCTAACTCTCAGGGTCAGGGGCTAGGATAGATGCAAGGGGCTGGGGCCTAAGCTCCCAACTTAACATTCCAGACTCTTTGGATATAAGGGTGACAGAAAATTGGAGTGGTAATTCTGACAAACATTTAGGCTCTCTTTGGAAAAGAATCAAATCTGACTACTTCCTGTGGGCATGGGGCATTGTGGGGAAGGGGAAAGCAAGGTGTTGATGTTCGGCAAGAGGTGTGGCTGGAAAGGCATCCCATGTACTCTCATCCCGGAGACAGCAGGCATTCATTCCTTGGAGGAGATGAGAACGCCGGTGTCTAGGAAAAAATTGTTATCACCAAAGATGAGTGTGCCAGAATAATGAGCAGTTAGGCCCTTCTTCATTGTGGCATCCTGGAAAACAAGAGGGTGGAAGGTCCTGTCTGCTGGACAGACCAAGTATCTTGAGTAGGTGCCTTCTTGAGCCTGGAGAGATGGTACCAGCATTGGTGTCCCAAGAGCTTGGCAGCTGAGGGGGTCGTGAGGATTACCGTGTGAGGTCCTGTCCATCGAGGTTCGGGAGAACTAGGAGTTAACTGTTTGAGGAGTACTCTGTCCCCTGGTGTTGTGGCAGGGAGATAACTGTCAGCATGTGAATGGAGAAGGAACCTTAAAAGGGAGAGGTAGAGTAGGTACCCCACCACTGGAAGAGTTTGAACTGGGAAGTGATGGTTAAGGAGAAAGGGCCTGCCATAAAACAGTTCAAAAGGGCTCAGGACCATAGGGGAATGTGGGGTGGCCCCGAGGTGAGTCAGGGCAATGGGGAGAAGGGAGGGCCAAGATTACCTGAGTTCAATGGAGAGCTTGGTTAGTTGTTTGATGAGCCCATTGTTCATCTGGATGGTTTTTGGGACACCAAACTGAGGAATGATATGGTTCAGGAATACCTGAACCACCACATCTGCTCTTACCTTGGAGACATGAAACAATTCTACCCATCCTGTAAACGTGCCAAAAAGTGTAAAGAGATAACAGAGTTAATTTTGAGATGACTTGTTTTCTTGACTATATAGCATTACTAAAGGAAAAAGTGTTCTTCAGTGTATCTGGATCAGACTAGTCATAGCTGCACATGGGCAAGTATTAGAAATTATATACTTCTAAATGTGGATATTCATAATTAAATCATGTAATGGAAGGGAGCCCAAACTATGATAACTCTGTATTGAATCAAATATTATTGTTTTTCAAATTTTCCTTGAACAATATTATGAAAGATCTTTTTAAACTGAAAAACAAAAGCATAATTCAATGGCTATTTACATAAGAAACACTGAAGAAGGAAAGAAAATTTCTTGTAAATTATGGCATTTGTGGTTGCTACAAAGCATCTTTTTTCTCTTCTCTTTCCATCCTGTACTTTTTCATATTAAATTTTTATTGCTAAAACAATTATTTCATAAAATGCAAGTAGTAATTGTGATTAGTAAAACATAAGTTGCATGAAATACATGTAAATAAATGTTATGAAATATTCTATGCGTAGAAAAGCATATTCATTTTAAATAAATTTTATTAATTCTTTGCAAATTTCATAAAACATATTTTGGTTATATTCACCCCTGATCCTTACTTAAACTCCTCTTCAATCCAACCCTCATCTCACTATTCACTTCAAACTTTGTGTTGTCTTTGTTTTGTTCTGTTTTTCTTCATAATATGACTAGGCTACCTTGCACTAACTATATACTCATAGGTGTGGGGTTTTCTACTGGAGCATGGTCTTGCTAAGAGAGGCCAAACACTTAAAAATTAACGATCCTTTTCTTAGAATCCATCAACTGTCAGTACCTCTTTAGTTTCTGTAGTCTTCTAAGGCCTTCTACTGCCATGTTAGAATGTTGACTAGCTTGATCTTATATAGGTCTTGGGCTGACAATCACTGTTGCTGTGAATTCATGAGTATACCAGTTATAACAGGTCTAGAAAACATTGTTCTGCTCCAGTCTTTCCTGATGTCTATCTCTCATTCTTTCTGCCACCCTTTCTTAGATGGTCTCTGAACCTTGGGTGCTTCTGCTCCAGCCATACAACTATCACCCACATTCAGAGGGACTAATTTGGTCTTATGCTGGTTTCCTTCCGGTCAGGACAGAGTTGGTAGGCTCACAGTAGCTCAAGTGAGCTGTTTCAATGGGTATCCCCATGATGGTTATAACCTCTTTGCTCATATTCTCATTCCTCCCACTCTTCAACTAGACTTTGGAAGCTCAACCCAGTGTTCAGCTGTGACTCTCTGCCTCTGCTTCCATCAGTTGCTGGATGAAGATTCTATGGCAACAGTTAAAATAGTCATCAATCTGAATACAGGGTAAAGTCAGTTCAGGCACCCTCTCCACTATTAATTAGGGTCTTAGTTGGGGTCATCCTTATGAACTCCTGGGGATTTTTCTAGTGGCGGTTTTCTTGCTAGCCCCATAATGCCCTCCAATAAAGATATCTCTTTTCTTGCTCTCTGTCTCTGTCATTCCCCATCTTGAATATTCAGTTCCTTCAACTTGATCTTGTATCCTGCCACATTACAGAAGGTAATTATCAGCTTTAGGAGTTCTCTGGTAGAGTTTTTTTTGGATCACTTATTTATAGTATCATATCATCTGCAAGTAGCAAACATTTGACTTCTTCCTTTCCAATTTGAATCCCATTGATCTCCTTTTGTTGTTTTATTGCTCTAGCTAAAACTCCAAGAACTATGTTGAACAGGTATGTAGAGAGTGAACAGCCTTGTCTTGTTCCTGATTTTAGTGAAATTGCTTTGAGTTTCTCTCCATTTATTTAATGATGGCTGCAGGCTTGCTGTAAGTTGATTTTATTATGATTAGATATGTTCTTTCTATACTTGATATCTCCATGACCTTTACAAGAAGGGGTGTTGGATTTTGTCAAATGCTTCTTCAGCATCTAATGAGATGATTCTATTTTTTTCTTTTAGTTTGTACAGTGGATTACATTGATAGATTTTCATATGCTGAACCATCCCTGTATTTCTAGGATGAAGCCAACTTGATCATGGTGGATGATTTTTTGATATGTTCTTTAATTCAGTTTGCCAATTTTTTATTGTGGATATTTGTATCAATGTTCATGAAGGAAATTGTTTGGTACTTCTCTTTTTTGGTTGAATCTTTATGTGACTTCAGTATCATGGTAACTGTAGCCTCATTAAAAAGAGTATGACAATGTTCCTTCTGTTTCTATAAGTGTAACAATTTGAGCTGTACAGGTGTTAGTTCTTCTTTGAAATTCTGGTAGAATTCTGCACTGAAACCATCCGTCCTTGGGCTTTTATTGGTTGGGAAGTTTTGAAGACTGCTTCTATTTCCTTGCATGTTATACTTCTATTTAAATTGTTTACCTGGTCCTGATTTAATTTTGGTATGAGGTACCTATCCAGAAAGTTGTCCGTTTCTTTTACATTTTCCAATTTTGTGGAGTACAGGTTTTTGTTGTATGAGTTAATGACTCTCTGGATTTCCTGGGTATCTGTGCTTATGCCGCCCTTTTCATTGCTGATTTTATTCATTTGGATGTTCTCTCTCTGCCTTTTGATTAGTGGGGATAAGGGGTTATATATCTTGTTGATTTTCCAAGAACAAGCTCTTTGTTTCATTGTTAATTTGTATTGTTTTCTTTGATTTTATTTTATTGAGTTCAGCCCTCAATTTATTTCCTATCCTCTACTACTCCTGAGTGAGTCTGCTTCCTTTTGTTCTGGAGCTTGCAGGTGTGCTGCTAAGTCGCTAGTTTGAGATTTCTCCACTTTCTTTATGTAGGCACTTAGTGCTATGAACTTTCTTGTTAGCACTGAACCCATTGTGTCCCGTAGGTTTGGGTATGTTGTGCCTTCATTTTTGTTGAATTGTAGGAAGTCATTTATTTCTTTATTTCTTCTTTGAGCAAGGGGTGATTCAGCTGAGCATGTTCAATTTCCATGAGTTTGTAGGCTTTCTGCAGACAGCATTATTGTTAAATTCTAACTTTAAAACGTGGTGATCCATAAGATACAGGGAATTTTTCCATTTTTTTTATCTGTTGAAAATTGTTTTGTTACCAAGTATGTGATCAATTTTAGAGAAGGTTACATGAAGTTCTGAGAAGAAGGTATATTCTTTTGTTTTGGGGTGAAATGTTCTATAGATGTCTGTAAAGTCCATTTGAGTCATGACATATGATAGATCTCTTATTGCTCTGTTAAAAGTGAGTAGGGTGTTGAAGTCTCCTACTATTAGTATGTGAGGTCAGGTGTACAATTTAAACTTTAGAAATGTGTCTTTAACATATGTGGGTGTTCTTTTATTTGGGGCATAGATACTCAGGATTGATACTTCATCTTGATGGATCATTCCTGTGATGAGTATGAAGTGTACTTCTCCATCTTTTCTGATTAATTTTAGTTTCAAGTCTATTATATTAGATATTAAGGATAACTACACTGCTTGTTACTTAGGTCCATTTGATTGAAAATCTTTTTCCAAACCTTTAATGTTTGTCTTTGAGATTGAGGCGTGTTTCTTACATAAAACAGAAGGCTTTCATATCTATTCTCTTAGCCTGTGTCTTTTTATAGGTGAATTGAGTCCACTGATATTATGAGATATTAATGATCAGTGATTGTTAATGTCTGCCATTTTGGTGGTAGTATTTGTGTGTTCCCCTTCTTTGGGATTTGTGGGGGTGAGATTATCTTTCTGTAGGTCTGGATTAGTGGATAGGTATTGTTTAAATCTGATTTTGTACTGGAGTAACTTGTTTTCTCCACTGATGGTGATTGAAAGCTTTGCTGGGTATAGTCTGGACTTGCTTCTGTGGTCTCTTAGTGTCTGCAGCAATCTGAACAGGACCTTTTGGCTTCCATGGTTTTCATTGAGACGATGGGTATGATTCTCATAGGTCTGCATGTATATGTTACTTGGCCTTTTCCCTTTGCAGCCCTTAGTATTCTTTCTTTATTCTGTATATTTTGCATTTTGATTATTATATGGTGAGGGACCTTTTGGGGGACAGTCTATCTGGTGCTCTGTAAGCTTCTTGAACCTTCATAGGAATATTCTTTAGGTTGGGAAGGTTTTCTTCTATGATTTTGTTGAATATATTTTCTGTGCCTTTAAGCTGGAGTTCTTCTCCTTCTTCTACCCCTATTTTTCTTAGGTTGATATTTTCATTGTGTCCCAGATTTCCTGGGTGTTTTGTGTTAAGAATTTGTTGTATTTATTGTTTTCTTTGACTGATGAATCTATTTTTGCTATAGGATCTTCAACACCTGATATTCTCTCCTCCATCTCTTATATTATATTGGTTATGCTTGCTTCTTTAGTTCCATTCATTTACCTAGATTTTCCATTTCCTGCCTTTCCTTGCTTTGTGTTTTCTTTATTGCCTCTATTTCAGTTTTCATGTCTTGAGCTGTTTGACCTGTTTGCTTCACCTCTTTGATTGTTTTTCTTAGTTTTCTTGGGTTTATTTAAGATATTTAATGATTTTTTCAATTTTTTATTTGTCTTTTCCTCTATTACTTTAAGGGTTTTTTAAAATTTCCTCTTTAAATATATCTATCATCTTTATAAAGTTACAATTTAAATCATTTTCTTGTGCTTCTTCTGAGTTAGGGTGATCAAGTCTTTCTGTTGTATGAATACTGGGTTCTGTTGTTACCATGCTTTTTTTTTAGGTTATTGAATGAATTCCTGCATTGGCACCTACTCATTCCTACTCAAATAAGTTTATATTCATTTATACTGGTGCCTGCAGTGTCTTTGCCTCTTGGTCTAATCCTTGCAGTTGCTATCTACGTCTCAGGTCTCTCCTGGCCGACTGTCTTTGTCCACTCTCTTGGTTTGCCCTATTGGTCCCCTCTGTGCAGTTGCAGTCTATGCTTCAGAGTTCCTATTAGGTCTTGGTAGACAGGTAGGTGTGGAGTAGCAGAGTGGGACTTATAGCTTACAGGGTCCAATCGATGGTGTGGGGATGTTGGACTAGCCTACCTGCAGTCAGCTTGCCTGCTAGCTGGTTAGGTAAGGGAGGGGCCCAGGTTTTTTGCCTCAGTATGGATGGCCTAGAGAGTGGGGTTCTCAGCTGTGTGGGTAATTACTCATCTCTTGGTCCACACTGTACAATCCAGTTTGTAGACTTTTAAGAGTGTTTATTTTTAAAATTACTGAATGGTTATAAATAATTAGTTTAATGACTCTAAAGTATCATGGATTCCTTGTAGTTGAAACAATTTTTAAAGAAATAATTTTTAATTAGATGTTTCAACAGTGACCATATTATAAAATTATATTACTACTTGATATTTATAAAAATCATGGAAAGTATAGCAGGATACACAGTTCTGACATTTAAAAACAAAAGTCTCTATGTCCTCCAAGTTAAATTATTCTCATCTAGGAATAAATCTTGCTACAATTTTAATGTACTTACCAATATATAAATCAAAATGTGTCACTGTACTACTCTTATTTCTTCTGTATTAGTATTTCTTCTCTGTATGATTCCTTTTGCATGTTGACATGAGAATAAAGCTTTTCTCAAGTGCCAGTGCTGTAGTCTCGAATTTTGCAGGTTCCAGAACTGCAATAAATAAACCACTTTTTTATAAGGCATCCATTAGGATTCAAATAATAACTTGAAAGGAACCAAGTGAATAGCAATTCACAAATAAGTATGTGAATTCATACAATAAATATGCTTTCTTTCAATATTGTGTATATTCAAAGAAATTAACTTAAAATGTTTGTTTTGATTTTGTAAATAGGAACTTAAATAATGTGATATAAGGGGAATGGAGAGATAGAGCAATAGGTAATATCACTGGATGTCCTTTCAGAGAATCCAGGTTCAATTCCCACCCCACTCAGCAGCTAACAACCACTTCCTTTCATTAGTTTTTATCTATTTTGTGCTGGTAAGGACCAAATTAAGAGCCTCTTGAATGCTTCATCCATCATCTACCTTTGAACTACATCCCCAATATAAGGTTTTTAATTACACTTTTATTATTTCTAAAATTTTCTTACAACATAAAAACATATTTTGATTATTTTCCTTTTTCCTGAAGTCCTTACAGACCCACCTCACCTCTCTATCCATTCATTTAAAAAAGAAAAGAAAGAAAACTAAAAAGACAAAAACACCAGACAGTAATAAAATAAAAATTCAAACACACATGCACACACACACACACAGAGAAAGAGAGAGAGAGAGAGAGACTGTTTTTATGTTGGTCAACTACTTCTGAGTATGAGATTTACCCTGGAGTGTGATCATGCCAATAGAGAAGACTCATTTTGCCTCTCCCATCAGGTATCTATTATAAATAGCTTCTCTCTAAGGAGTGCAACATTGTGCCCACTTCTCCTTCTCCATGCTGGGCCTTGATCTCTTTAAAACATGTACAGGACTTGTTCATGTGCTCCCAGCCTCTGTGATTTCATACGGGCATTAGCACAGTTGTGTATGGAAGATGTATTTTCTTGACATCACCTACCACCTCTGGCTCTTACAAAGACTCACAACCACTTATAACTCTAGTCCAAGGAAATCCAATGCCCTTTTTTGTCATTTATAGGCACTAAGGATCTATGTACAAAATGCCCACACTCATAGAATAAGTAAACCTTAATAATAATGACATATAAAAACTATTTTGCTCACTTATTATGCAAAAAATAGATTGTAGTCTAAGCCTAAAATCTGTTACCGAATAAATAAAATCATAGTTGAAAGTGAAATTGACTTAAATTTTTTGTCTATATGTAACCACTTATTTAAGAATTGATTAAATTACATTCTAACATTAAAAGACAAAATTCACCAATTGAATTGAAATTTTGTTTTGCATGCACATTATAATATGGCCTATGAAATACTAAGACTATACTTGTTTCTAAATTTTATCCAAAAGAGTCTACAAGGGGAAAGGGGAGATGAAGAAAGTATGTGTAGATTTCAGATTTCAAGTTGTTTACTATACAATGTTTTACTGTTTTATAAAAATGGTTTTGAATACTAATGGTCCAAAATATTTATGCATTAAGAGTATATTTAAATTTTTTAAAGTGAAAATCATTCAAAGATTACAGAATATAAATGATGAAGTCAGGTAATATATAATCAGCATAATTTATAGCCAAGGGCTTATTTTTCATATATATATATATNGTGGACAAGAATCCAGAATCATTGAATTATTTTGACACTAATGAAAGAAACATAGTGTTCTAAGGAAGCATTTTGGAATAGGATGATTCAAAAACTTACACTACTAGAATGGTTTCATAAATGGACATTGATTTATCATTTTAACTTTATTTGTATTATACCTACAATGAAGATTATTATCATTGCTAAAATAATTTCTGAATAAATCATTTTACATGTGCATTCTATGGAAGACTCTCAACAATTGAGAAAGACAAGCTTTAGTCACATTCTAGTGAAGCTACTGAACCTATTTCTGTATTTCCATCTGTTTCTAAAGGAAATACCTAAACTTAAAAAATGTTTCAGCATCACTGTGCACTCCATAGTGAATAAGACTTTCATTTTGCATACCAAAGTACTAACTGGTATCTTATATGCAAATGCATGTTTGAGTGTTCATTTGAGTGTTTAGAGATTATTTTTTTCGCAAAACCCACAAAAATCATACTAAACGTTTGCTATTCCTACTCAAATAATTTTATATTCATTTGTCTGGGATAATTTATAAAGAATCAGAAATTGATGAGGATAGTTTGCTCCTCCCTACATAATCTTTCTGGTTAACTATAGCTGAAAACAGTTCTTTCTCATTTTTACTTAGCTAGGCTAAATTCTACACAAGCATATGGGTGTTGAGTCACCCATTTCAGTGAAAATCACTTCAGAGCTCAGTTACCATTTTCATCTAGATAAGATCCTCTTTCTTATATGAATCCTCCAAAAGATCTTTCCATCATTATTTTGTTATTTTTGTTGCTTTTATAAATATGTGTACTACTTGATGCATTTTTAAATGGGTATTTTTTTTCTTGGTTCAACTTAATGATGTTGGCAATGTATGAAATTCAAGCTCTTATTTCTATCTCACATATATCTAGGCAGCAGGATAATAAAGTATAACATGTATATAACAAGATAACATATATAATAATTTAAGTGGATTGTGTTGCTATAAAGTTGGAACATAGGGTTTTTTGTTTCAGAAAAGAAAATATCAGTTTCCATAAATTGATGATGTATTTTTTTAAGATAGAATGAGAAAAAAATTATTTAGCTGTTATATTTGTAATAGTAGAAAATACATGAGCCTGTGTTTGTTTATGTGAGTGATTGTGTGTGTATATGCATGATTTTGGAAAATTGAAGAGCTTAAGATAGTAGGCAACAAGGGGAGTCATGTACAAGTCAAAGAAGGTACCAAAATAATTACTGTGATTACTCTACCTTGGCTACAGAAGAAATTCCAAACTGACATACATGTTTGAACACACCAAAATGAGACTATAAATATCCCCAATATGAGTATAGAAACTATGATTCTAGATAAAAAATAAACATAAATGCCAGGACAGAATACAAGGAAAGAGGAATTCTGCACAGAGAAAAACTCTGGAGATTATCACTGTATTTTTTGGGTATTCACTTGAAACCTAAACAATAGAAAAAAAATAATGTAGCCATGAGAAATAGTAATCCAAAAACAATCAGAGAAAATAATTCTCAAAATTTTTATTGAGCTAGAAATAACTCCTGTTCTTGCCAAGCAAAGTATAAAATCTCAGAAATGACAGGCATCAAGTAGAATACTCAGTAGGAATTTGCATGACTTATGAAGCAAAATCAGCAATTGACAAAAGGCTGCTCTAGTCTTCTATAGCAATGATTGGTATCTGTACAAAAGGGATGAAGCAGAAGCAACTTGTCTGTGATATATTAAACAGCTAAGAAAATTTGTATGTGTCTTTGTCAGTTTGGATTGTGCCTTAGTCTATCTTGTATTTTTGTAACCGAATACTACCAAATGAAACATAATTAATATGTTTTTCATGTTCTGGAGCCTGAAAGTAAAAGTTTATAAAACTTAATATAGTGATGTCCCTTAATGATAAATCATATCATGGCAATGTCATCATAAGGTAAGTGAACAAACAAGAGATAGATAGTGACCAAGAGAGAGAAATATTCAATTTTATAACTAGCGTGATTCCATTAGAATTATTCTAGCAACTTTCTAGATAGAAAGATTTACCTGTTAATTACCCTGCTTCTCAACAATATTAAAATGACTCTTAAATGTCAATATCATTTTGAAGGATGCAGTTAAATACTAGCAGATTGCTATAACAAATCTGCAATATTGAGTGTCCCAATCAATTTTTCAACTGTCCCAATTTCTTTGTCATAGTATAGAAATTTGGAATGATGAGATCTAGATGCCAATATGAGCTACTTCTTTTCTGTTTTCTTCCCCCCGTATTGAAAATAGGTTATTTTCTCTTACACTATATTTTGATTACAGTTTCCCTCCCTCTACTCTTTCGAGTTCCTCCCAATCTCCATTCCCATCCAGATGCATTCCATATCTGTTTCTCATTAGAAAAGAATAAGCCTGTAAGAATAATAACCAAACATAATAAAAATAAAATATAGTAAGATAAAATAAGAAACATCACATCAAGACTGGACAAGGCAAACCAACAGAAGTCAAAGAGTCCCAAGATCATGCATGGGAATCAGAGACTGTGTTTACACACTTGGAAGTCCCACCAAATACTAAGCTAAAAGCTGTAAGATATATACAGAAGACCAGGTGCTGATCCGTGGAGGCCTTATGCTTGATGCTTCAGTCTCTGTGAGTACGAATGAGCCTTGATCAGTTGATTTAGAGAGCCTTATTCTCCAGGGTTCCTCCATTCCTTGTGGCTCTTACATTCTTTCTACCTCCTTTTATGTGGGGTTTCTTGAACTCTTAAAGGAGGGATTTGATAGCAAAATTCCTTTTATAGTTATGTGTTCCAAGGCCTTATGTATGTCTGTGGGTCTCTGTATCTGTTCTCACCTGCTACACAAAGAAGCTTTTCTGATGATGACTGAATAAGGCATTGATCTATGAGTATAACAGAATATCATTTAGAGTCAGTTTATTGATACTATATTTTAGAGCAGTAGTGTTTTCTTTTACCCTAGATCTTTGGGCTTTACAGTCTGATTTTTGGTCACTCAGGCAGTGTCGGGTATGGGTTTCTTCACATGGAATGGACCTTAATTCAAATCATATATTTGTTGGCTACTCTGACAAAATCTGTAGCACCGCTGATCTAGCATACATCACAGACAGGACAGATTGCAGGTCAAAGGTTGTATGGCAGGGTTGGTGTTTCTTCTTTGCTAGCCTGCAGAATATCTTCCTGAAACAAAGACACTAGAACATAGGGGTAAAGGCTCCATTTAGGTACCAGCTTGACTTCTCCATATATAATAGGTTGTATGGATGTTGTCCTCAACAGTGGGGCCTCGCTGTCAGTTTTCTGTTGCTGAAGTGAGATCCTGAGTGGTGGCAAGTAAGATGGTAAAGAACACCCAGGAGACTGTGCTAGAGGATGACTCGTTTATGAGGAGGATGCAGGGGACATTTATATCCCTGGAAAAACTGCCCATTGAATCCATGTGATGTTATTTTATTGGTTGGGGAAAGAGCATTAATGCTGCTTCATTTACAAACTAGGAAGCAGCAGAGGCAGGGAAATAAACCTTATAAGGTCATATATAAAAGAAAGAAAGTTTATCCCAGCATATTTCATAATTGCAACCAGTTCTCATAGCCGTGGAGATGCAAAAGCTTATCAATTGTGACATGCACTGGGGCAAGTCCACACCTGGAGAAGCCTTTCTGCTGGGATCAGTTGGTGCCTGAGCAAGGCAGGGGAACAGTCAACCTCCTGCCACTCTCAGAATGAGAAAGTCAGGGTTTTTAGACATGCTTCAATCCCTTCTTAGCTTCAGGCCAGCCCTGAGGCAACCACTGAGTTAGCAACAGCCTTGGTTGTTTGGAGATTTTCATGGAACCACCTTGGACAACCACTAAATTGAATATAACCCAGTCCCAGCACTAGAAGACTCATTTGATGACAGAGATGAACAGTTGGTACTCCATATTGAGCCTTAGTTGGAGACCTCTATTAGGATTGCCTCATATAGTTTAGGTTGTTTTCACTGCACTACGTTTCCAGATCATCCCTCAAATGCCTTTCAATTCCAGCGGTCTCTCACTGCATTCCATCCCTCAACCTTATCACCCAACCTCTCCACACCTGATCCTACCATTCCCAGCCCAAACTGCTCTCAGACTGACTATGAAATCTATTCTATTTCCCCTCCAAGAGAGATCCATATTCCCTCCTGAAGGAAATCATGGAGTTGTCCTGGTCTAGCTGCCTTGGGATATATGCCTCATGGGTGCTTTTACGGCTTGATCCTGTGGCTCCTGGGACACTGTTTGCCTTTACTTTTTTGAGTACCAAAGGTACTCACTTGGGCACTAAAGTATAGAGGATGCTTGTGAATCTTTGAGTTTCACAGAGCTTGGTATGTATAACTTGGCAGAGCAGGTAGTATTAGACATGAATCTTGCATACCCCGTCTAGCTTGTAATAATCATTAAAACATGACAACGGCCACTGTGTTCTGTTTTGATACATGTATAAAAAGTCTGATTTGCTTGGAATAAACTTGTCTCACCTTCAATCTTGCTATCCAACACAGGTGTGTACATTCGTTCCAAATGACCATATGAAAAAACCATGGTTCATTAACTAAGCACTGTTTCCTAAATCCACCCTCCTGCACCCAGTTTTTTCCTCTATAACTAACATCTCTGGGTCCATGGATTGTAGGTTGGTTGTCATAAATTTAATGGCTCAAAATCACACAAAAATAAACACATGCCATACTTATTTCTGGGTTTCAGAAACCTCATTTAGGAACTTATTTTTTCTATTTCCATCCATTATCCTGAAATTTTCATGATGTCATGTTATAATAGCTGAGTAATACCCCCTTGTGTAAATGCATTAAAATGACTATACTAGCATGCTTCTTAGGTCCATTTACTTAGAATATCTTTTTAAACACCTTTACACTGATATAACATCTATTCTTGATGTTGAGGTATGTATGCTTCTTGGGTTCAGCAGAGGGTTGAATCTTGTTTTCATAGCTCTTCTGTTAGTCTACATCTTTTAATTGCAGGAATGGAGACCTTTGATATTGAGATATTTCAATAATCAACTGCTGTTGACTCCTGTTATTTTGTGCTGCTGGTGGTGTTGGTGTTGGTGTTGGTGTTGTGTGTGTGTATTTTGTGTGTGTGTATTTTCCTTTGTCTTCCTTTGATTTTTGTCTGAGATTTACTCTCTGTATTCTCTTGAATGGAGTTAATCTTCTCAGGTCAAAGTTTTTCTTCTTGCACTTTCTTTGGGCTATATTTGTAGATAGACATTGTTTAAATTTGACTTTATTATAAATATCCTTTTCTCTACCAATAGTGATTGAAAAATTTGATGGGTATAATATATTGATCTAGCATTTCTGGTTTCTTAAAAGTCTGGAAGACATCTGTCCAGGCCCATCTGCCTATTATGCTATCCATGGAGAAGTCAGGTATAAGTCTTGTAGATATGACTTTATATGATAGTTGGTATTTTTCCAAGGAAGTTTTTGACATTCTTTGTTCTTTACATTGAATATTGTAATTATTATGTGCTTAAGGGATTTTTTTTCTTGTCCAAACCATTTGGTGCTCTGTAAGCTTCTTCTACCTTAATAGGCATCTCCTTCCTTAGGTTATAAGATTTTCTTCTATGATTTTGTTAAATAAATTTTATGAATCATTGAGCTCAATTTCATCTCCTTATATTCTTATTGTTCGTAGGTTTGGTCTTCTCATAGTGTTCAAGATGTCCTGGATATTTTGTGCCAGAAATTTTTTTTTCAGATTTAAAATTTTCTTTGACAAGTGTATCAATTTCTTTTATTGTGTCTACAATGCCTGTGATTCCTTTGTCCATCTCTTGTGTTTTGAATTTGAAGTTTCAGTTTGAATCAATAATTTTTCCAGAATTCCCCTAGTTTGGATTTTCTATTGATTCTATCTCTAATTTCACATTTTGAACAGTTCTTCTGCTGCAGATCTGTGGTAAGACTGAGCATGGGCTCCTTCAAGTGTGCACTCTACTTTTGATGTCCTCACATGAACAAAATAGAGGAAACAAAGTCTTTCGTATCTTTTCTTCTTAAAAGAACAGTAATACCATCATGACATTTCCACCCTCGATATTCCAAGATCCTCCCTCTTTATATATTGCCACATTAAGGATTAATGTTTGAATTTTGACTATTGAGAGAAAAGATTCTGCCTTGGCAACCCGAACACAAAAGTATATGGCATCCAACATGACAAAAATGACACCTATTTTAAAACCAATTAAAAATTTAAAAGTCAAGCATTCAAAGAGATAAGAATTATGTCAAGAGAAAAAAGGAATGATTACAACTAAGGAGAACTAACACAGGTGATGAAATACTTAATCAATATATCAAGATATTAACTAACAAAAAGCTAAAAATAAGCACCATACAATTCAGCTATACCACTCCTGGGAATATATAAAAAAGAATCTGTGTCAGTGTGTTACAGAGATAATGCACATTCATTTTAATTCTACCACTATTTGTAATTCTCAAGTAACAGGACCATCAAGAAACACATGAATTTTTAAAGAAAATGTGGGACACATAAAAAAGGGAGGTTTTTTCAGTCATAAACATAATATGTCATTCACAGAAAAAATATATAAAATTGGAGATCCTCATAGGAAGCTAAACCTCAGATAAACAGTAAAAGGGCACTGGTCAGAAGAAATAGTGAATAAATTGGGCAATGCAGGAGAATGAATCTCATCAAATTATATGATTTTTTTCATGGAAAAGTCACAGTGGAACTCAATTGGCGCAGTGAATAGACTCTAATATTAACTTTTGAAAATGTAGCTAGAATGACTGCCATTAAAGTGAATGGAGACTTTAACTTAAATAGAATGTGAGAGGAAAATTAATAAAATTGCAATTGAAACCACACCAATAAAATATATCAAGATGAAGGAAGCAGTTCATTAGAAATGAACATGGTTTTTATACTCAAGTTATGTGTTTTATTCTCACTATCAAATTTTAAGAAAAGAAAGGGAAAACTACCAAAAATTTACAAAAGTAACAATAGAATGTATCAGATTTGGGGGTATCTTACAATAATATTTCATTTTGGGGACTCCTCAGTAGAAATAATGATTAAATGTACAAAATATTTGGAAAAAAGTGAAAGTCAAAGTGAAAAACAAAATTGACAATTACAATTAAAGCATTATTTTTTTATCAAAACTAAGCACAAGAAACAAAGAACAACTAAAACAACAAATACCCAAATCAGGGTGCATCTTAATGGATCCCAATAACTTAAAATAGTGATAAAGAGAAACATTTTCTTTGTGCTCATTGATTTATTGTCTGGATGGGTGTGAGGTGTGCATGCTAGAAAACAACCTCCAGTAATGGGGTCTTTCCGTTTACCATGTGAGTCGAAACCTCAGATGGTCAGGCTTGGTTGCAAGCACTTTTATCCAGTGACCCATTTTTGATGACATATGATAAATAGTTAGCCTGAAGTGATGGTGCAAACCTTTAATCCCAGGAATGTGGAGCCAGAGACAGGTGGATCTCTGAATTCAAGGCAAGTATGGGCTACAGAAAAAGTTTCAGGACAGTTGGGGCTAAACAGAAAAACTCTGTCTCAGGAAAGAAATTTAGAAAGTAAGAAAGCAAGCAAGCAAGCAAGCAAGCAAGCAAGCAAGAAAGCAAGCCAGCCAGCCAGAGAGACAGGAAGGAAGGAAGGAAGGAAGGAAGGAAGGAAGGAAGGAAGGAAGGGAAGAAAGGAAGGAAGACAGTTTAAGATTTTTCTTTTTTATTTGTATATATTTATTTATTCATTTTACATACCACACCAGTTTCTCCTCCCTCCCGTCTTCCTGCTCCCCCATCTTCCCTCAACCCACTCCCATGCACTCCTCAGAAAGGGTAAGGTCTCCCATGGGGAGTAAACCGACCTGGCACATTCAGTTGAAGAAGGACCCAGCCCCCTTTCCTACCCACATCAAGGCAGAGCAAGGCATCCCACCATATAGAATGGGCTCCAAAAGACAAGCTTATGCATTAGGTATAGAACCTGGTCCCACTGACAGGGGTCTCACAAACAGACAAGGCTACAAAACTATCGACCACATGCAGAGCACCAAGTTTGGTGTCAAGCAGGCTTCCCAGCTCTTGGTATATAGTCCATGAGTTGCGACAAATTTGGGTCAAATGTCTCTGATCTAAGCAGAGAATACTCAACAGAAAAATCTCAAATGGCTGAAAGACATTAAAGAATTTCTCACCATCATTAGTCAGCAAGGAAATGCAAATCAAAACAACTCTGAGATATCATCTTATACCTGTCAGAATGGTTGAGCTAAAGAACAATGACCACAGCCTATTTTACAGAAAATGTGGAGTAAGGGCAACATGCCTCCACTGCAGATGGGAATGCAAACTTGTTCAGTCCCTTTGGAAATTAGTATGGTGGTTTCTCAGATAATTGGGAATCAATCCACCTCAAGAGCCAGCACTACTACTCTTGGACATATATCCAAATGATGCTCAATAAACAGTTTAAAGCAACCACCAAACAAATGATATCTTATAGATAAGGAAATAATATAACAAATAAATGAGAAGATTTAAGAGTAACAAGAGATTTTTACTGTTCCTAGAAATTCAAGATAATTAAGGAAATAGTTTTGTAAAAGATAAAAGTTGCTGAGATGAAATATGGCTGTAAACAAATAAGTAAACACAAAATAATCAGATGTCCAAAATATAAAATAAGTATAATTGGATATTTTTCAAAAATAATTTCATATTTGATGTTAAAATACTTCATTATAGTATTTATAATGCTGATCTTAGGCATTTGTGAAGATATGTGCACATATCCTCTTTTACATGCACAGACACACACAGACATAGCCACACTCAAAAACATAAAAAAGTCAATTAAGACTAAAAAGACAATAGAAAATGTATACTGTATAAATTCTTTTAGAGTCTTGATTAAGTAATGGCAAAAATACGATAGAATAATTTTCCTTCTCTGAAGAAAATAAACAAGGAACAGAACATTGTACCAAAAACTAATTAATATTTTTGGATGATTGAACAATAATGTAATTGTCATAACTTTACTTCAATGAAGCAAAAATAACCATAGTTACTGAAAGGAAAAAACAAACAAGACAAATTAAAGTGAAAAATCTAGAACCAAATAAATACAGTAATTTTTATTGAAAAATTTTATTAATTTATCAGGCAGATGTCAGGAAAATACAAGTAAAATTGAAGATCAATGCTAATTATAATTATTTACACATAATTGTAAACTATATAAATTATAGATATCATAATGCAAAAAATTGAAAATAAAGAAAAAAGAGACATATAGTTTAACCTAAAGTAATATAATTTCAATTACAGAAGATAAATAAATAAGGTACAAAAACATGGAGCAATAATTTTCTAAAGTTTTCTACACTTAATTAAAAATAAAGATTTGTAAACATGCAATGTATAAAGAACACAAAACTTATTTAAAAAGATGTAGTGGGAACAACCAATCTTGAAATCAGAAAAAAATACAATCTTCTTGAGACTCTGCCTTCTAATGTGGACCCAGGGCTCTCCTAGTTCTTCCTTGTTATCCCACCTCAGCCCATCCTCCTAGCTCATTCCCACTCCTTTATGACTCCCTACTGACCCAATGAATTGTGGTCTACTGGGGACTCCATAGCCTCCACACATGGCTGGGACCCAGGTAGAATACTAGTTCCCTCCTCTGTGTCCACGATTCTCTACTCTCTAGGTTACTCCTACTTTGATATGACTGACATTGTCAAACACTTCTCCCAATTCATTTCCATTCCCTCTAGACCATGCCAATCACAGATGAACACAGGGTACCCCTAGTTCTGTGTCTTGTTCCCTTGATGGAGCTGGATACCACTTCCTACTTATGAGACTTCTAGAAACTTTTTCAGGCCCACTTGCCTGTCATCAACTACATCTACTGTATTGATCTGGTAGTGTTTGTAGTCTGAGCTGAAATATGGAACTATTCAGAGTCTAAACCTTAAAACCAGGAAATGCCTCAAGACTGAAATACAAGCATCTGTATTCTCATTCACAGTCTTTCACACTTGGATAACAGCATATAAAGAACTGAAGATATACCTAACAATGGTGAGACCAGAAATTCACAAGAAATACCACATGCCTAGATCCCATCACAAAACCATAAACAAGAACAAATAAGAAAATGTTCATCCTTAAGAAGCCAGCAACCTATTTTAGCACGTCTTGAGAAAAAACAATTTACCTGAATTGAAGGACTTAAAAACAGGAATTGTGATATGTTCAAGTACCTAGAAGAGGATGCAAATATATGTGTCAATGAAGATCATAAAGTATCATGGTGAAGTCAAATGAAAACAGAATTTAACACAGATATGATATACAAATTAACAAAGAAGAAGAATCACTAAAAAAATACAAACTGATCATGGGGACCTGGGGGAAGGTTTAAGGGGAGGGGACAAGCAGGGAGAGGAGCAGAGAAAAATGTAGAACTCAATAAAAATCAATAAAAAAAACCAACAAAAATCCAAAACTGCTCTCTTTAGGACATTTCAGAACTCTCTCATGGCCCACTCATTATCTTTGTGCTAGTCTCCTCCACCCCCCAAAAATCCAAACTGAAATAAAACTAGGAATGAAAAACTCATCATGTTCAAAAAAATTCAGAGGAAAGCCTAACCAAAATAAAGGTAGAGCAGAGAATTGCAGATCCACATGAGACAGAAGAAATGGATAGTTCAGTCAAAGAAAACCTTCAACTTAAATGAATCAGGTAAAAATCAATTAGTAAGTCAAGGACAGTATGAAAATACTAAATTTGCAAATAATATGAATTGAAAAAAGAAACCCAGGTCAAAGGCACAGAAAATATTTTTTAACAAAAATTATAGAAGAAAAATGCCCCAATCTAAATGAAGAAATGTTTATGAAGATGAAAGTGGCATACAGGACACTAAACAGAAAAGACTATCAAAAAATCTCTCTATGACACATATTAGTCAAACCACTCCTCCCAGGGAGCAAGGGGAGAAGGAGGAGATAAGAAGCAAAGGGGGAAGAAAAACTTGAGGAAACCTGATGGTTGAGGTGGCGGAAGGAGAGAAAAGAAGATCAAGAAAAGAGATAACTTGACTGAGGGAGCAATTATAGTGCTAACATGAAACCTGCCACTAGAGAAATTCCTGGGAATACAAAAGGATGATCCCAGCTAAGACACTAAGCAACTGTGGAGAGAGAGCCTGAACTGGCCTTGCCCTGTAGTCAGATTGATTACTATCTTTAGTATCATCATAGAACCTTCATCCAGCAACTGATGGAAACAGATGCAGAGATGCACAGTGGAACACAGGACTGAACTCCCAAACTCCAGTCGAAGAGAAGCAGGAAGGATAATATGAGGAAAGGGGTAAAGATCATGATGGAGATACCCACTATAACAGCTTATCTGAGCTAATGGGTGCTCACCAACCCCTGCCTGACAATGGGGTAACCAGCATGGGACTAAACTAGGCCCTCTGAATGGTGGTGACAGTTGTATGGCTGGAGAAGACTGTTGGGTCAGGAGGCTAAAAACAACCAAGCAAACACATGAAATTTGTAATCCCAGAACAGTTAGTTGCAACAAGGAAGAAATGAAACAACCAAAACAACAAAATAAGAGAAATCAGTAAACGCTAATCAGTAATAGTTTTAAATATTGACAGTGTCAGCTACCTAATAAAAATATACAGATAAACAGTTTTACAAAACATTGTGCTGCTTCCAAGAATATCTAAGAGTAAAATGATGGCAAAGGATAGTCTGAACAGACAGATCCAAGAACCAATCAGTTACAAATATTTTAATATATGACAAAGCAGAATTCAAAATAAAACTATTCATAAAAATAGGGAAGGCCATAACATACTTATTAAAGAAAAATACAACAAGAGGATATGGCAATTCTAAACATTTTTTGCTAAACCCAAAGTCATATATATTCATAAAAGAAACCTGACTATGACTAAAATCACATATTGACTCTAATACAGTGATAGTAGGTAAGTTCACTATTCCACTCTTGCATAAGTCATCCAAACAAAAACATAAACAAAGAAAGGTGCAGTTAATAACATCGAAAATCAAGTAGACTTAGCAGACATCTACAGAACATTCCACCCAAACACTAAGGAAAAGTAACAATAACAAAACTTGCTTTCAGAAGCCCTTGGAACTTTCTCCAAAACTGACCACATTTTAGGATGCAAAGCAAGCTTCAACAGAAACAACAACATCAATGATAATAATAATAGCATTCTAAAACCTGCATAGGCAAAGCAAGGTATCAAGAAATAGGAACTATAGAAAATATTCAAACTCATGGATGCTGAACAACACACTAATAAATAAAAAGTGGTTCAAGTCAGAAATCAAGAAATATTTTTAACTGAGTGAACATAAAAATAAAATAGCATAGCCAAACCTTTTTAACAGAATGGAGGTAGTGCCAAGAGGCACGTTCATAGAACTAAGTGCCTAAAACAAAAAACTGCAGAGATCTCATACTGTTTAAGAATACACTATAAGTATATATACAAAAGAAATTGATGGAAAGAAATATTAAGACTTGGAACTGAAATAAATGAATTAGAAAACACAATAACAAAAACAATTAAAATAATCAATGAATCAAAGACCTGAGTCTTTGAAAAATAACAAGACACTGAAGAAAACATTAGAAAAATGGAAGGATCAATCATGCTTCTTGATAGCATTAATATTGTAAAATCACAAATGACAATGTGTCCCCACGTACATACACACAACAACAGCAACAAAACAACAACAATAAAAGACCAGTTAGCTAAAACAACCCTGAACAAAACAAATGCTGGAGGTCTCACCACCCCAGATTTCAAGCTGTATTGTAGTACCTTAGAAATAAACCATCATGGTATTGGCTATAAATAGACATGTTAATTGAAATAGTTCAGCTGAAGGTCTAGCCATCACTTTATACACCTAAAAACATCTAATTTTACAAAGAAGCCAAAAAAAAAACATAGGGGAAAAGAGAACTTCTTGAATAAAAGGTGCTGGTCATACTGGATGGCTGCATGCAAAGGAATGAAAATATATCTGTAACTATGACCCTTCAGAAAACTGAACTCCATATAAATCAAGGACCTCAATATAGGACCATATTATCCTTTTTCTGATAGGAAAGAAAATACAGAATAGGTTGAAATTCATTGGCACAAGAAAGGACTTTCTGAACATAATGAATAAAGACATTAGGAACAAAACTTAATAAATGTGACATTATGAAGCTAAATATCTTCTGTAGAGCAAAGAACACCATCATCCAAGTAAAATGTCAGCCAGTATGAAGATATTTTTCCAATTACATATAAAATAGTGTTATTATCTAAAATAAACACTAAGAGAACTGAACATCAGAAAAAGCAATTAAAAATGGGGTGTAGAACCAAACACTGTGTTCTCAAAATATGAAACACAAATGACGGCGAAACACTTAGACATTAGGTAAATGAAGATTAAATCTACTTTGAGATTCCATCTAACTCCAATTAGAATGCCCACAATTAATGAAAGAAATTGCAGCATTCTGGCAAGGGGAAGGAGAATGCATATTTATTGCTGGTGGGAGTATAACCTTGTACAATCACTATAGAGAATAGTGCAGATGTTCCTCAAAAAGATGGAAATAGATGTATGACAAAATCCGACAGAATTACTCTTGAGCATATATCCAAATGACTCAAAAGATATTTGCCCATCCATGTTCATTGCTATTTATTCAAAATAGCTAGAAATTTAAAACGGCCTAAATGTCGTCAACTGAAGAGTGGGTCATAACAATGAGGTAATTGTTCACCTATTTATTAAAAATGAAATTGTGAAATTTGTTTGTAAATGGAGAGAGATAGAAATAGTCATCATGAGTAAAGTAACCCAGAATCAGAAAATTTTTTGTTTTCTTGTAAATGTAGAATGTAATAAGGGATCAAGAGCAGCGCAATTCATTTCTATGCACCTCAGTAATATGGTTGATAATCTTCCCTCCCTTATTTACTTTCTCCTGCCCATATCTTGACTTCCTTCTTCACTTATTCAATTCATCTATTTTAAAAAAGCATTTTGATGTATAATATATAATACGTATGATGTATAACAAATTATATATATATATATCTTTCCCAGGTTTAATGCATATTGTTTGATGAGTTTTGAGGTATGTACATAAACCTGTGCTATAATCATAATAATCAAGATTTCAAATATACCTATCATTTGCAAAAATTTCCTGACAAATTTATTGATCCAAATAATGAGTTTCACGATTACATTTTTATATAGATTGTATACTTCGATCAGGTTTGCCCTCCAATATTACTGTGATGTACTCTCCCTCTTTTTTTTTGGTTCCTTTCCTCTTCTCAAATTATCCCCTTTGAATTTACCTGTCTTAGTTGTCTAAGGACAAGAAAATACATGTGTTATTTGTCATTGTGTTTTTGGTTTATCCTTTCTTGTATGTTTTTGTTTATCTATTTGCTTGAGTAAGTGTGGTTAGGAACAATGAACATGGGGTATATGCTTTTAACATGTTTAAAGTATACAGAATTTCATTATTAACTGCATATACCATGCCATAAGAATACACTTCTAGAATGTATTCACTTGATACAACTGAAATTTTTATAATTACTGAGGCTCATTTTCTTATATCTTTCCCACAACTGTGGACAATGCCATAATAACTGAAATAATGAGAAAAATAAATGTTCCTTCCCTTAAATTGATTTTGGATTTTTTTCAAAGCACTGAGAAAAGTAATTCATATAATGACCCAATGTAAAGGTGATATTACAATATAATACAAAAGTTACTTACACAGAAAATAAACTACTAGTATTACAAAATCAAATATCCAAATGATACATCAAATGATGTAGGAGGGTCATCTTGTCTATATGTTACTTTCATTGGTTAATAAAG
>LOEQ01011968.1:0-27786 GCA_001685075.1 Bramus lutescens
TGTGTGTGTGTGTGTGTGTATGAGTGTGTATGTGAATGTTAAGTACAATGTAAGTGGTGAGTGAATGTGTTTGTGTGTGTGTGTGTGCATGTGTGTGTGGGTATGAATGTAGAGACCAGAAGAGGATGTTGGATCTCCTGGAACTGGAGTCATAGGGGCTTATCAGCTACCAGATGTGAATGCTAAGACCTGAATTTGAGTCTTCTGCACTCTGAGCCCTGTCTCCAACCTACAACAGGTAATTTACTCCTTGTAAGAAGCCAACAGAAGCCTCTCTCAGCAATCTTGATATGCAAACTAGAGGCCTCCGCCCTTTCCCAGGGGTCTGAGGAGCCAAAGAGGGATAGAGGTAATATGTTGGGGACTGTGGACCCCTAGACCCTGAATTTCCTGTGAACCCCTGCCTGCCAGAGTAAACAATTTGTTTTCCCATGCTTGCAGCTGCTCTGAGCAAACAACTTGTTTTGCAGCTGCTCTGAGCACAAGACCCTGATGTCCTGATGTCCAGGGAGTGGTTTCTGGGGGACTTTCCGCTGAGAGTTAGGGCATGGCCATTAGTCAAGGAGATCTATATAAGCTGCCCTGGGACACAATAAGAGGCATTCTTGGCATTACCCATGGCTCTGTCTGTGTGTGTGCTTCAATCTCCAGCCCCTTGCCTGATTCATGAACCGTACTGTAGTGCATAGAGCAGGCACTGTGTTACAATAATAGTAACCTTGGGGCATGGGAGGTCTCTTGGGATATTTTTCAAATAAATCAAAAAAACCTGTGGTCACTTCGGAGAAATCTGGGAGATTTTCTGTTATTGTTTTTGCTGTTGTTATTGTTTAGTAAGGTCTTCACAGCTTCTTAAATTCTTTAGTCTGGTAGAGCAGATATCTATCCATCCATCCCAAGAAAATGCCAGAAAACAAACAGACAAACCAAAAAGCACTTGTGTCCTCTGGTGGACATCTGAGTAAAATCTAACTGTCCCTGTTTTCTTAGGTTTGTCCTGCTATGTACTAAGTACAGGTAGCATTCTGAGTCTATCTCCTGGGTTACCATGGAGACAGAGTGGCAGCACCTGACACATCTCAGATTAGGGATTTGATGTTTTGACCCCCAAGGCACATGTGATTGGAGCCGCTGATGCCCCTCTTCCTGGTGACACACTCATGAATTTCCTTAATAACTTCCCGCTGCTCTGCCTGGGGCAGCGGACTCTTGGCTTCCCCTCAAATTCAGAAACCTCTTGTAATCAGTGTGTATCCTGGCTTGGTGGCCCATTTGTTTTTTGCTTCTATAGAAGTTGGGCACCCACGATTCTGGGGGAGGGGTATCAGAGACACCTGTGTGGTGACCCCTGGAGTCCTGTGCATTTCTCTCTCCCCCTTCTCTCTCTCTTGCATGCACACGCGCGCGCGTGCACACACACACACACACACACACACACATACATCAGTTCATTAGCCTGGGGATGGAGTCCTGCCAGTTTGGAATGCATACCACTCAATTCATTACCCTGGCAATGAAGGCACTATCCTTCCAGTCACCTTTAAGGTTCCTTGCTGCCACCAGTGTTAGGACAGCCTCCAAAGGATAAAATGTTAAGGCCGAATTTACCCAGAGAGCTGTTTTCAGTCCCAGCGTCTCCTTCGTTTTCCATGTTGTAGCATGAACATGAAGGACTAGAAAGTATAGTCAAGGTGAACCAGCTTCTCTTCCCAAGTGTGAATCTCTTTCTAAATTGATAAGTTTACCCTTCAAAGCTGAAGTACTGGGAAGAAAACACTTTGCATAAATTTTCTCTCAAAAGCTGTTCCTGCCCTGGCTTTTGAGTTTTGTTTTTGTTTGTTTGTTTGTTTGAATCTGTACCATTTTCCTTTGATATTTGGTAGAAGTTAACTGTTTTCATTTTTTAAGTGTTTTTGTTTTATGTGTGTGAGTGTTTTGCCTGCATCCCTTGTGCCCTGTGAGGTCAGAAGAGGGCACTGGGTCCCCTGGATCTGGAGTGACAGGTGGTTGTGAGATGCCCTGTGGGTGCTGGGAACTGAACCTGGGTCCTCTTCACAAAACAGCTAGTACTCTTAACCTCTAGGACATTGTTGCAGACCTGAGCCTAACCTTTTAATTCAGGCCTGTGTAATGATTGTTGTATTAAAAGAAAGGAATGAAGTGATAGTTTGTTTTGCAGTACAGGGGCCAGGTGTCTAGAGTCAGTGGGTGGCAGCATTTTTTTTTTAAAGACAGTCTCCCAGTGAACTATTGGTATCTTTGGATTCCTTAAGGGTAGACTGCTATTTAGACTGCTAATAAATATCCCAAGTGAGTTTAGAGACCTAATTCATTAGCATAGTCACTGCCTTTCCATCTATTTATCACCCTAGCCATCCACTCAGTGCACAATCCAGCTGCTTGCGGAAGAAAGTTATAGTCAGGAAATGTCCCCTAGTTTTCAGGTGACAACTTCCCAGTGTTGTGCCTTGTCTTTCTGCTCTATACTCTGGGGAGAAAACTCAGACATTTTTAATGCTCATGCTGAAGACGATAGTGACCTCTTTAGCTTTTGAAAAGATGTTACTAAAGGCTGAGTGCTTCTATCCACTTTCGCTTTCTTTGCAGGGTTCCGCGAACTTGGTTCCTACATAAACCCACTTAGAAAGGGGTCCTGGGTTATTGACTGAAGCAAAGAACAAAGCCCTGCCATCTGAAATTAAATACGTAAAAAATTAATAGGTACACCTGTGACATCAGGAGTTCCTGAGGCCCCTTGATGACTGCATCCCCTGTGGGGAATTTCATTCACTAGGGAAACAGGCAGGGCATTCTTCAAGGGCAGCCATCTTTGAAGCTGAAGTCCCTTCTTGTTCTCCCTTTGGAAGGTGGACCGTCCTTACTTACAGAAGTTTCCTTTTCTACAGCAGGGCATATCCCTGACCTTTGATGTTTTAGTTAAATTTTTAAGTGTTTTTGTGTGTATGTGCCCCAGCATTCCTGTGGAGGTTAGGGGCAGCTCTCAGGAGCAGGCTGTCTCTTTACACCATGTGGATTCAAAGGATTGGGCTCAGGTTGTCAAACTCTTTACCTTCTGAACCACCCCACTGCACCATGCCCTGGATTTTGGAACTGTGTTGAAAGTTATTCTTTTTAAGTTCCCGGGTCTTCCTGAGCTCTAAAGAGCTTGGGTCCTGTGTCATCCTCTATCCCTGAGGGGCAGAGTTATCCACCTGGAGAAATAAAAACAAAGCGTTGGGTATGGTAACCGCCATACTTATTTAATTAACAGTTTAAATGAACAAATTTAAATTAACTTATTTATTAGAGGTTTAAGTCAATTAAGCGAAAAGGATTTTGGACTTGTGGTATAACTACTTATTTATTTATAAAAGTCTGAATAGAGTCTTTCCTGGGAGACCTTATGGTGCAAGTATATCAGAAGGCGTGAACTGAGAAGTAGCCATGGATCCTGCATTCCACGAAAGGAAAAACTCATATCTAAGCTCCTTCTCTCCAGCGCTCAGAGCATGGAGCTTTCCATTGATCTGGGAACTTTGTCTAGAAACAGCTCGAAAGAAACATGGTCCAGGGGGCTCGCAATTGACCTTGGTGTTGAAGAACCCTGTGGGGCTGACCATAGCTGCCAGCAAAAGGTGGCGGGACAGAGGGCAGAGGACAGTGGCATCTGCAAAGCCCCGTTCCTTACTCTTGCCTTGGGCTACTCTATAGAACTGTAGAAGAGTGGGTAAAGCCCATTCCCTGTCTGCAGCCTCCCCTGAGGGATAGCCACCAGTTCTGTGACTAGCCCACCTGTGCCAATGGAAAAGTGACCCCTTCTTCAGAACCCCTTCTTCTGCCATCATTCAGATCCAGGGAGAGCGCGGTACTAGCCATGGTGTGTCCTGTTGCTCTCTGCGGAGGACGGGGGCCCATTTTCTAAGCTTCTAACGGAGTCACATAATATCAAGTCTGTGGTGAGTAGCAGTCAGTGACCCAGGGAAGGTAGCTGATCTCTGCCAAATGTGACCATGAGCAGACTTAGGAAAGTGACTGATAACAGATCTCCGCCCACAGTTCCTCGAAACTAGGAACAGCTCCTAGTGACTGCCTCAAAAATCCCTATGGAACTTCCTGTATCCCTGCAGCCAGTTCAGGGGTACACCTACCAGAATGTGCAGGCCCTGTCAGCAGCACATACACCTCCTGAGGCCTGCCAGGGAAGTCGTCAGTTACAACCCTAAGGAAGACTAGGGCTGGAAAGCCCTGCTCTGAGCACGCCAGCTTACTGTGGCTGCTTGGAAGTATATTGACCACTTTCCTCACTGCTGCAAAATACCATACAAATATCATGAGGTGGCTGGTCCTCCTGTGTCCATAGCCAGGAAGCAAAAAGAGATTAAGGTTGGTGACTGTATTTAGCCTGGGACTCGAGCCCATGGAATGGTACTGCCCACATGTAGGGTATGCCTCCCTCCATGAATTAACCCTAGTCAGAGACAAGCAAAGAGGTTTGGTCTCGTAGGTGATTCTGAATTCTTTCAAGATGCAAATCAATACTATCACAGGCCTCTGCAGTGTGCTCCGAGCCTGTGTATGAGTGGCATTTGTATCCTTGGTGGGTGATGCCCGGGAAAAAGGAAACAAATTGCCAAAATGAAAGAAAAAAAATGGCTTGACATCACTGGCAAACATCAGAAGGGCATTGCTGTCAATCAGTCTTTACTCTCTCCCTTTGCAATTCTGCATTGGCCTGAGGCAGAACTCCAGAGGCTGAAGCTAGAAGTCTGCTGGTTGGCATGAGGAGCCTTGGGGGGCAGATCTAAGTACTAAGACTGGGGTGTTTCTTCTTTGCAGAGGCTCATGACTCAGTCAACAGGATATGAAGAATGAATGTCAGTTGGTCTGGCCATGGGAAACATATTCCTGTTGACAGGGATGTGCGTCCTTAGATCTCCCTGAAAAGTTAACAAGAAGCTCAGACCTTCTTAGGAGCTACCAGTGGGCCCTAGTTGGGGGTGCTGAACGATGTGTGTGTGTGTGTGTGTGTGTGTGTGTGTTGCAAAGTCCAAACCAGAAAGGCTGAATCTCCAGAGTAAGGAGTTCAGCCTCTGTTAACAGCATGAGCTGCACATGTGCCTGAAGCCAGCTTCTGAGCTGCCAGAACCAAGACAGAGAAATGATCTCAGAGATGTGCTCTGGCACCTTGTGTACAAGAGCCAAGGTGTAGCTTCCTACAAAAATATCCAAGAGGCAGAGCTGTTGGTCACAGACCTGTTCTGGATCTTTCTCTGCAGTCTCGAGCACAGAGCTGCAGGGTTGGGTGAACTTAATCTGCGGCCCTGAGTCCCAGCTGATCCTTCTCTCTCTGCCTCTCAGGTAAGCACACTCACTGTGAGCCCAGGACCCTTGGCCGATGCTTGCCCTCACTGCCCTGTGACTGACTGACTTACACCGGCAACCCCTGCTAGCCAGCTGGTGAGAGAGATAATGCACACGGGCCACCAAACCTCAAGGGCAGCCAGTCTCCTCTCTAAGAGCTACCGTAGTCCACAAGGGGATATTTCACTCTCTCTGCTCTGGTTTCTGCCTACCACCCCTGGGTCCCTGGCTTGACCACTGCTTTTATTCTCTCCCACCCTCTTCATTTGCTACGCAATATATGTGGAAATGGAAGTCATACATCCACATACATGAGCTGGCATCATAGATCAGTATAGTGTCACATATCAAAAGGAAACATGCTGCTAAAGGCAGCCCACATGGGACCTAGTGACACACACTCAGTGTGAGTGTCCCACTCTGCAGATACGTGTCACTTGCTGATGCTTCTGGTTATAAGCTACGCATTGAGAAGCTCTAAGAAGTGAAGACTCTGTTGGTCTCATGGCTACTGGCATGTCAGGAGCAACAGCACAGCTCCTAGAATCCTGTAGTTCAGAGAGGAAAGAATGTTACCCTAAGCAATTGTTCCCTGACAGAAGTACAAACGGCCACAGCCAGAGTGTGACACAGATGGTGTGAGAGAAGTTGCTGTTCAGTGTCATGGTCACAGCGTGGGCCAGCTCTGCTATCTCTCATCAAAAAATAAAGCAAGGAATTATTTGCCCATCTCTCCCTACTTGAAAGATGACTGGTAGCATAGGGCTTGGAAGATGGCTCAGTCAATAAAGTGCTTGCTCAATGCCCAAGTGTGAGGACTTGAGTCCTTGAGAAAAAGACTGGGTGTCAAAAGCACACCCATAATCCCAGAAGTGGGGAGGCAGAGATGGAAGGATCTCTGGGGTTCACTGGTCAGCCAGCCTAGCTGAATTGGTGAGATACTGTCTCCAAAACCAAAACAGGCAACATCTGACTAGAGATACCCAAGGGCAAGCTCTGCTCCCCACATATGCACATACACATGCACCTAGACATATATATGTGCACCATTACACACGCCAGACCCATACCATACAAAAATACCAGATACTTACCACAACAAAGTGGCTCACATATGTGAAAACACATTTCGTTTGAGTGACCCATGCACCATTGCTAAGCTCTTCCCCCCTTGGCTCAAGCTAGCAGAATCCAGGGTCTGGATATGTCCCCCAACAAGTGCTCATGACCCCCACTCATTGTTACCCTCTTACCAGCATCTGCTGTGTCAGCGCCACAGGGTTCCTGTAGAAGTGAAAACCACATGCTTGCAGCAGCTCATCTTGGCTTGAAAAGCTGCTCATTCAGCTGCCACTCTACGTGTCTGAGCCTCCCAGGGTGAACTGTGAAATCTGCTCACTGCTGGCCATTCCCCTTGCGACCACCCTCAGAAACACTACTGTCGCGGCCCAGCGGCACATGTCAGCTTGCTAACCTTTCTGTCTAGAGGATCTCATGGCAAATTCAACTAGCTGTGCCGTACATTGTTGTGTGCTATTTAAGCTTTTGTTGCAAGCAGGCCCTTTGTGGTCTCAGACCCAAGCATGTTTCTTTCAATTGTCTTCCCAGTCCCTGTCCTGAATCACAATGCCCCCACCCCGAGCCCTGTGATAGGAAGGAAAGAAATCAGCAAGCTGGTAAGGATGTTGGAAACACTGTGTCCTTGAGAACAGTTAGATGATGAACCATTTCCAACAGGGGTCACTGTTGCTTATGCCGTGGGATAATGATGCCGCAGACGGAACAAGCAGCTAGAGCAGCATCCCTAGAGAAAAAGCTCTCGACAAGACCTCCAGTGGACGGCCTCAATGCAGACCTTCTAGTCGATCTCTGCTGGGTGTCACGAGCCCCCATTTGATAATGGTATCTTTGTTTGCACTCTCGATCAGGCTACTCCGGTCATTTTGGCTGGATGTTGTAAGTCCCCAGTCTGATGATGTTTTGTTTCCTGTCTATCTGCTGCCTGATTATTCTTTTACTTCGGCTTGCTACATATTGATCAACTTGCCCATTCAAAACTGAAGGCAGAGCTATTGCAGGTCATTCTCCCGACTTATAAAACACTCAACCAGCAGAAACTGTTTTGAGTTCCCAACTTTCTGGTAAATATAATTGTTACCACAAACCATCTAGAGCTCAAAGTCATGCCAAGGGTGCATTGTTGGGAACATCCCAACTAAGGGTAGGTAATAATAGGGTTGCATTGTTTAGAGGAGATTTTTTCAAACAATAATTGAACTTGTTAAATGTTAGTTCACTTTTTATTGTCACCATTCTAAAGAGTGCCACCACTATCATGGTTCCTTGCCCCTAAAGTCTTAGTACTAGTTCTAAATAAAAAAATACTGATAAATGTTAATAATGCAGTCTCCAATTAGTATGCACAGACTAATATATAGACGTCCATATTGTACTTTGTGCACCTAACTTACACCACTTCAGCTATGTGCATTTATCATCAATAAAATGACAAACATTCAAAGTCTCCACAAATGGAGTTTATAAATCTAGCCCTGTTCTAGTTCACATTCTTGCATTTAGACAGTGTATTCAGGGGTAAGGAGATAGCTCCCTGGTAGAATACTTCACTAGCACGTACAGAGACCTGGGTTCCATCTCTAGTGCCTCATATACTGGGCATGGTGGTGCACCCCTGTAATCCCAGCACTTGCAATGTGGAGGCATAGGGATCAACTCTTCAAGGTTGACCTTGAAGACATAGGAAGTTCAAGGTCAATCTGAAGTATAAGAAACCCTGTCTCAAACAAAACAAAAATAACAGTGAACATTTGCAAATACCAGTACAAAACCAGACATATTTGCATAGCTAATTAAGAGGTAACACATGTGATTTCTAGTTGGGTTGAAAATATGAAACCCCTAAGCAGTAGCAATCATAGACCCAACATCCCCATTTTGACAGATGCAAAATTTATTTTGTATGTAAAATAATTTCTTGGATATTAGAAGATACGTAAATTTGTACTTTTTTCCTTTTGAATTACAGCCTCAAAACTACAGAACAACTCATGAAAGTAATGTCAGTGACTACTGCCTGGTCAAGTGGAGATGCACTGCCTGAGTGTGCTGTACAGTGTGAGGGAGTGAGAGCTCTGAGCAGTGTGTGAGAATGAGAGCTCTGTGCAGTGTGAGGGAATAGGGACTCCGTGCAGTGTGTGAGAATGAGAGCTCTGTGCAGTGTGTGGGAATGGGGACTCTGTGCAGTGCTCTATGCAGTGTGTGGTGTGTGGGAATGGGGGCTCTGTGCAGTGTGTGGGAATGGGGGCTCCGTGCAGTGTGTGGGAATGAGGGCTCTGTGCAGTGTGTGGGAATGAGGGCTCCGTGCAGTGTGGGAATAAGGACTCCGTGCAGTGTGTGGGGATGAGGGCTCTGTGCAGTGTGGGAATGAGGGTTCTGTGCAGTGTGGGAATGAGAGCTCTGTGCAGTGTGTGGGAATGAGGGCTCTGTGCAGTGTGTGGGGATGAGGGCTCTGTGCAGTGTGGGAATGAGAGCTCTGTGCAGTGTGTGGGAATGAGAGCTCCGTGCAGTGTGTGGGAATGAGGGCTCTGTGCAGTGTGGGAATGAGAGCTCTGTGCAGTGTGTGGGAATGAGGGCTCTGTGCAGTGTGTGGGAACAAGGGTTGGGCTCCATGCAGTGTGTGGGGATGAGGGCTCTGTGCTGTGTGGAAATATGGGCTCTATGCAGTGTGTGGGGATGAGTGTGGAAATGTACAGTAAGAACACTGCACATTTGATATGCACAAGGATTAATGCTATTTGGGGGCAACATCTGAGAGCTATAGTGTGCAGGAGAAGCCAGCCTTCTCCCCCTCCCTGCCTCATATCCCCTCTGGTCTCGAAACCCTCATTTTCAATCTCAGACCTAGTTCCTTCATTAGCAGACCATGTCCTGATAGAAGAGGTGTTTCCATAATCTGAGTCTAACATTGTGTCTTAGTTATTGTTCTAATGCTGTAAGAGACACCATGACTAAGGCAACTCCTCTTACAAAAGAAAGCACTTAATTGGGACTTGCTTAGACTTCCTGAAGTTTCATCTGTTATCAAAATGGCAGGGAACATGGTGGCATGCAGGTAGGTACTGGAGCAGTAGCTGAGAAAAAGACTCTGGCCTTGGCATGGGTTTTTGAAACCCCAAAGCCCACCCAATAAGGCCACAGCCCCTAATCCTTCTAATCTTTTCAGTGCCACTCTCTGATGACTAAGCATTGAAATGCATGAGCTCATGGGGGCATTGTTCTTATTCAAAGCTCCACATATTGATTCCTAAGGGTGCCTTTCAGTCACTATCCCTGAGGCTCTTGCAAACATGCAGAAAGATGAGGTGTGCCCCATTATGAGTAGTCAACTATGAAGACACCAGTCCTAGTCAATCATAAAGCTAAACACAAACAGGTCCAAGTTAATGGAGCCAGTGTTTAAGAGCGCCCAGCCAGTGAGATGCCAGGTCTTGAGGGAGCTGGTGGCAACTTTCAGAGTGCCCACTAAATCATATATAATATACAACCTTAGACTTGTTTAGCTATGGCTTAAACTTTGGTCAGTGTCGTTTTCTTAGAATTCCTTGAATGGAAGAGGCTCCTGAAGGTGCTCAGGTACGCAGCCTGCCTTCTCTACCTGATACCTGCACACACTCTGAGAAATGCAGAAACTATGTCTGTCCTTCATTTGTTCAGGGCCTGTCCCTCATCAAGACTCTCTTCCACCATAAGGTTTCTTGTGACTCCAAGGAGTCCCATTCTTCTGAAAGTAGCTGGGCTTCTTGACCTGGCCTAGATAGACCACTGTCATGTGATAAACTTTTCCTGAGAGACACAACACAACACACACACACACACACACACACACACACACACTGCACACTTACTTATTCTAGAAAGGGAACCAGAGTGGATCAAAGTAACAATTACACCAAAGCCCACTTGATAGGCCAATGAGTTTCCTGGGGTTACTAACAGAAGTATGGGTGAGGACTCACTTACAGGAGCAGGGGTGACCCAGAAGCATCTTCATCACCATAAAGCCTACCCCAGAGGGGGCAATGACTCATGAGAACTGCACCCTGAAGCCCAATGCACAGCCTGCAGGCAGCTCATCCACCCAGAATCCCCTCTGCCAGCATCTATAAAGCTGGGAGAGATCTTTGAGAATCTCCTAAGTTCCTGCTTTCCCAGATGTATGATATTTTATCCTATTTTGTTTTCTGAAGCCCTGCCCACACTCCCAAAGGGAATGCTTCATGTCAGAGGAAAGCAGCTTGACAACAGGGTTCAGAGATGTGGGGCCTCACTCTGCCATCCTCGGGCAGCATGGGAAGATGCAGCTGGATGCTTGGTAGCTGACACATGTTTGGGGAAAGCAGAGACTGGGCATGGTGCCTCTCCTTATCTTGAGCTTCCATAGGAGAAAATGTGTTTGGCTGTTTTCCTCCTCCATCCCAGCAGCCAGCTTTCCCATGAGCAGTACCAGCATGTGGGCGCTAATCTCTGGCCTAGAATAGCTGCCTTCACTCTAATTCCTTCGACTTCTCTCTCACTCTCCTCTTCCTCCTTTCCTCTGCCTAGTGTGTATGTGTGTATATGTGGGTATACCTAAACTTGTGTGTGCATGTGTGCGTGCGTGTGTGTGTGTGTGTGTGTGTGTGTGTAGGCCAGAAGTCCATCTCAGGTATTGCTCCTCAGGAGCCATTCACCTTGTTTTGTGAGACAGGGTCTCTCTCCTAGATCTAGAATTCACAGTTTTGGCTAGTCACTGGTTCCCCACAAATCCTCCTGGCTCTGCCTTTTCAATCCTGGGATTATAAGTATGTACCAGGGTGCTCAGCTCTTTATGTAAGTTTTGGGGATCAAACATAGGCCCTCGTGCTTGCATGGTGAATCTCCACGTCCTCCTACACCACCACCACCACCCGTCTACCCTCTGCTTATTTCCAATGTGCATTTGTTTTCTTGCTTCCCCAGCTTTTCTGGTCTCCTAGGGGCAGAGAGAAGCCAAGCAGCCCCACACTGACTCAGCTTAGCCCTCTCCGAGATGCAATTAAAATGAGGACAGACAATCAATATTTCACAATCTACACAGAAACTCCTCTCCGTAATGGACTGGTGTGGATGCTGACTCAGGGAGAAAGCTTGTGGCTGGAAATGCTGAAGCAGCCAGCTGCAGAGGAACTTTCACCTCATTCTCAGCCTCCCAACCCAGCTCCCTTCCAGGCACTCCTCCCCCAGCTGGGGAGGCCCAATACTATGAACAGCAGGGCCACAGAGAGAAGGACCACCTCCTGCAGAGCCTCAGTGGGGTTCCTTCGCTCTTCCTACCAGAACTATAGGAGTCATCCTGAAGGAAAATGACAAGTACAGGCCTGTCTGATGTATACATCCCCACTGCCCAACTTCCTCTATTGCCTGAGCTCCACCTCAGAGCTCCCTAGATCACTCCAGGAGGTCATGGGCAGCTTGAGACAAGATCCAAAGGATTTGTGATCAGGGAAGGTCAACTCTCTTTCTGAGACACATAGAGACCACTCGAAATTGTCAAGGGGCTAAAAGTAAGTTCTGGGCCCCTTAATATGTTACCTGATAAAAATAAGCCCCAAGTCAAGGAGAGACCTCTGTTTCAAGCAAAACCCAAGATAGGCAGCTCTTGAAGAAGGTTACCCTAGGTTGATATCTGGCCCCCACAGCCATGCACACACAATATACTCTCACATGTATACATCATGATCCTGCAGGCACAAACACCTTGAGTTCAAGGTCACTGTGATGGCTAATATTGGCTGCTGACTTGACACCTGGAAAGAGAAAACTTCAATGAGAAATTGCCTCCTTCAGATGGGCCTGTGGCCTTGTCTTCGAGGCATTTTCATCAAGAAAATTAGCAATCAATGCTAATTAATGTAGGAGGGCCAGGCCCACTGTGGGTGGCCCCAAGCCTAGGCCAGTAGGAGGGCTATATAAGGTAGTTTAGCCAAACAGAGAAACAAAGCCAGCAAACAGCATCCTTCCATACTGCATTGAGTTCTCCCACATTCAAACTACCCTTTTCTCCATCACCTGAGAGAAGAGACACAGCACTGACCTGTGGCACCAGCCTCCTTGTCTGTCCCCCACCGCACCCCTACCCTTACACTATGGGGAGACTTCCACAACTGCCCTGTCAGAGCTGCTCTTGCCACTCACTGGCTACCCCACTTCCTGATCTCCTGCATCAAGCAATCTCCAAATTCCTTGTGTGAATGCCTGTGTGCCTATGAATAGAGACCCACAAAAAAAACCCAGGACATTATCTTGAGCACCCGGAGACTAGAAAAGATGAGGAGCCAGTGTCTTGGAGAGCGGGAGACTTACAACCAGAGGTTGTATTTGCAACAGGGCAGCCGCAGGCTCCCAGCCCAGCAGACCCAGGTTCGACTGGTTGTTTGTGACCCAGTCCACACTGGTTGTTTATGAGCCCTTGGTGAGATGAAGATTGAACAGAGCGAGGCACAGGAAGACTGATACCCTAAGGGCTTTGGGTGACAAACTGCCATTTGCACACCATAGCACATGACAAACACATAATGCACACAAAGCAGGAAAGGCCTCGTGGAGGAAGGGGGAGGGGCCGTGGGTGTGGAGAACAAAGGAAAGAAAGGCTCTGAAGAGAACAGGAAGGATCCTTCCCAGGCAGGTGGATGACAGGTTTTCCATAAACAGAAGATGCAGAGAGTCCAGTGAGACTGTTTGTATAGAGCAGAACTGACTGCCGGGCCTTACTGCTGCTGGCACTGATGAGCCAAGGTGCTTCCACAGTACCTCAACCCTGCAAGCTTCTTTCTCTGTGTGTGGGCACATGTGTGCAGGTACATGTGCATACGTATGCACATGTGTATAGAGATAGTCATCAAGTACCTTCCTCAATTTCTCTCCACCTGTTTTTGAGTTGACATCTCTCACCAATCCTGGTTCACTGAGCCAGTCGTATTGGCCAGCAAGGTCCAAGGATCCAGCTGTTTCCATGTCCTTAGCTTTGAATTTTCACATGGGTACTAGGAATGCAAACTCAGGTCCTCACACCTGCACGGCAGGCCCTTTATCAGCTAAGCCATCACTTAGTCCCCCACCTCCCTCTTTCTAAGAGGCCAAGTAAACCCCTCTTCTATCCACAGTGAACCAGATGTGTGTAGCATAGATCAGGGGCTACTGAGACAAATAAGCAAAAATCAGATACGGTTGGAAATAAATTCACATGGTATTACATTTAACCCAAGATATCAGAAATGGTGCAGATGTGGCTGTCCTGGACTCCTTTAGAGGCTTGATCCTGCAGGGCTACCTGGGAGTCATGAGCCAGGATGCTCACCTTGCACCTGCATTTCATCTTGTCTGGCTCTGAGAGGTTCCAAGAGCATCAGAAATGTCATGTGACATGCGAAACAATATCAGGAACCATTTTGATGTGTTCCGGTCCGAAGAAGTATGGTCAGCCTCCTGCTGGTCCCTCTCTATGTGTCGACTCACACCCAGTACCCAGCACCTAACACTTTCTGACACTCATGGGTAGCTTCTGTTAGCTCACCATGGCAGTGGCCAGTGCAGAGCTGAGACCTACCAGTCATTCAGACTCCCACTCTTGGATAAAGAAGTGCTCAGCTGAGCCTCGAGAAAATCGGCTTTTCCAGAGCCCATGACTCCAGCAGAATATGTAAAACATCTCTGGTGGCCTGGGTCCACCAAAAGATCCACCATAAACTGTAGAAAAATGAAGGTGCTTACCTGGAAATGAATTTCCTGTCCTTAACGCTAGGAAGAAAAGAAGAAAACACAGTTCCCCTGAGTGCATGTTCATCTTTCATAAACAAAAGTTCAGACTTCCTGTGGAAAATCTACTCTCTGTGTTCTCTGCTGTTTGGATGTTAAAAAAAATACTTTAAAATCAAGTTAATCTTTTAAATGGTACCTAAGAATAAAAAGAGTCCATATGTGAATGAGGCAATGTTGTGTTTTGTACATGTGCACTGTGGACACCGTTGGAAGACAGTTGATCAAGTAGAGCATCCATCTCCCCAAGCACCCAAACTGTCTTTATGAGGAAGATACTCAAACTCACTCCTTCCGGAATTTTTTTAAAGTATCAATTAAAATTTGTTCTTAGTTAATTAACAGATGTACACAATATCTAATCTCAACACAGTCTCCCTTCCCCCTACAGCCCCTACCCACCCACCTCCTCTTCACAAGTCTCTATCTCATTCATGTCTATTTGTTCTGCTTTATGACACACTGATCTCCACCAGGGCTATTCACTGTGAGTATGAAGTTTTTCGTTGGCTCCTGGTGGGCTCAGTAGTGGGTACACAACAAGAGAATATTATTCTCCTTCGGCCAGAACCTATCAATAGCCAATAGCTAGGAAGTAAAAGATGTAGTTCCACAAGCCCCTCCCCGTTTCATGACCAGTTAGAGATAGGGTCAGTCCTTTGTGGACACAGGACCAGTAACCTCAATTGTGAGTTCATGACTGCAATAATTGCGGCAAGCCTGGGGAATGGGATTGCACAACCCTTCCTCTCACTGGGTTCTTAGGACACTTTCTGACCCTCTCGTGGTGTTCTCTGAGCCTGAGTGGTGGTGTAAATTTCTCCTTTAGGGCTTAGCCCACAGCTGTCACTTCTTTTGAACATCTAGGCAGCTGTGTTTTCCTCACTGACCACCATTCCAATGAGGAGAAGTTTTTGTCTGGCCCAAAGGCTTCTGAGATTGAAGGCCCATTCTTCCTTCCACAGCTATTCTAACATGTGAGAGCTCCAGGACCCGTTGCTCCTGTCTGGCCATACCTCATGAGCCTTCCCAACATCTCCCCATTATCCTCCCTCTCCCCTTCCCAACGTCTTGTGGCAACAATTTTATGATATTGTTTGTCAATTTAACAAGATCTAGAATCATAGGAAACAACTCTGTGACTCTGGCTGCGAGGGGTTGTTTAGATCCCCCGACTCTGTCTGTGAGGGGTTATCTAGATCTCCCGACTCTATCTGTGAGGGGTTGTCTAGATCCCCTGACTCAGACTGTGAGGGGTTATCTATCTAAATTGGACAAACAAAGGTGAGAAGAAGCTAAATTTGGGAAGCACCATTCCATGGTCTGGAATTTTGAACTGAACAAAAAGGGGAAACTAATTAAGGACCAGCATCCATCTCTCTCTGCACCCTGACCACTGAGGCATTATGACCAGCTGCCTCAAACTCCTCCTCCATGCCTTCCCTGCCACCGTCCTTCCTCAAGTTATTTTATCACTAAATGGGAAATCAAACTAACACAGCTTTAACTCTTAGCTGCTGAGAGAGAAAGGCCTGGTTATTGCACCTATGTGGCTGCCAATCCTAGGAGAGGCGCTGTCACATGTCAAGACAGTAGGGCACACCCATCCTGACAAATACAGGAAATATGCCCCCTCTTCTGATCATTTCTTCAGCCACCACTCCAGATTTATGCCACAGGCATTGAGAAGTCCCTCACACCCAAGAGGAGAAGCAACTGCTCATGGTTCCTCAATTCCTCTTTGTAAAATTCAGCATTGTTAGGCTGGCAAGAGGTTTAGTCAGTAAATGCACTTAGAGCCAAGTCTAACTACCTCTTTCTTCTGTGACACTGTTCCTGGGGAAAGATGACAAACACCTATCATCCCCAAAGGGGAACTGATGACAGATAAAGTAAGGATACCACCAAAGTCCAATGAGTTTTACTGGAGTTACATATAAAATAATGGCTGAGGGGTCTCCTGCAGGAGCAGAAACGACTCAAAGACAGCTGCGTCCTCATAGCCCACCAGCGTGATCAACAGCTAACAAAAGATGCAAACCTGGAGTGCAATCTGCAGGCAGCTCAATGAGCTAGACAGTGTCTTTCAGGCAGCTCAGTTGATCCATGCCTCTTCCAGGTCCCTGTCTCTTAGGGCAACTCTACTTGTCTCTGTCTCTTCCAAGTCCCTCAGCTGGTCTGTTTCTTCCAAGTGAGTGGCTCAGCTGCTACGAGTCTCTTCTCAGCAGCTCAGCTCATCTGAGACTATCTCTGAGCAGTCCTCATACAATCTGGGAAGAGAGTTAGTAAATCTGGTCAGTTTCAGGAACTCCCTAATGCCTTGGAGTTGTTTGCTTCCTGAACTTAAAGGGATTCCCTATAGGTTGGAATGTTTCACCTCCTCCTAGGCCATCTTGTGTCTTCAGGAGCTCCCCTCCTGTTTTATCCTCAGAGGAAACAGCTACACAATATTGCCTGTATTCCTAGGACTCATACTATAGGAGAGAACAGACTTCAGAAAAGTGTTCTCACCTCCCCATGCACACTGGATACACACACACACAGACTCCCTCTCTCTCACTCATAACATTTTTGCATTTTTGAATTTGAAATACTTTAAAATTTTTTTATTTTTATTTATGTATGTGTGCATACAGAGGTCAGAAGAGGATGTTGAATTCCCTGGAGCTGGAATTACAGGCCATTGTGAGCTGCCAGGCATGGGTGCTGGGGAACTGAACTCGGATACCCTGAAAGAGCAGTAAAGTGCTCTTAACTGCTTAACCAGCTCTCCAGCCTCCATAGAAATAGTTCTTATTAGAAATCAGCATGGCAAGAGTACTATGGTCCCAGGTTTCACTGTCTAGGGAAGGTCTTATGGGCAAAGCCTCCTAACCTGCTTTGTAACAACAGACCCTAGGGAGAGGCTCGTGGCCTTCAGTCACACGCAGGGTGTCTGGGGGAACAGGAATTCCAAAACACACTTGGTCTGTGTACACAGCCTTCACTTTACATCTGGTCAGTGCCTATCGCCTCCTACTATTCTACCGAAAACTAAAAACACATATACTCTTTCTGCAACAATTACCATGTGATGTTTGAAGCAGGCTTTACATTTCAAATCCCTTACCCACTTAGGCTGTGACCTTGCATCTGTCACTTAGACTCTTTTCACCTGGTAAATGAGGGACCAATGAGAGAGACAACGGCATTTCCCCAGAGCCTAGCATTGAAAACATGATAAATAAATATCCATCCTTTCTACTAGTATCATTATTCGGGTCATAAACTCACTCATCTAGAACCTACTTAGAGTGTCTTCCATCTAATAAGAGCTGTTTTAGTAAGTCATATTACCTGTAGTAAGTCATAGTCACCCAGCAATAGTCAATAAGGAAAACCAGGGTGTCCCAACCTTGCCCCCTGAAATCAATGTGAGGAGAAAAGCACTGTGGTGGTTAGCTTTGTCAACCTGACCCTGTCTAGAATCCCTTGGGAAGGAGCCTTGACGGGGAATTGCCCGAATTGATTTGGCCTGTGGGGAGATCTGAGGGATCTTCTCAGCTGTGTTAATTAAAGCAGGAAGATCCACCCTGAATTTGACTGGGCCCCTGACTGAGTGAAGAGCAGAGGAGCAGAGCGCTGGCTGGCACGTACTGAACTCATTCGTTCTCTCTCTGCTCCGGCCTGTGGGCGTGGTGTGACCAGCTGCATCACATTCCCGCTTCGATTTCCTCGCGGTGATTGTCTGTAGCCTGGAACTGGATGATGAGCAAACCGTTTCTTCCGTATTTTATCACAGACACAGGAAACAGGACTAAGGCAGATAGAAGCACGTCCCTGACCTGCAGGCAATGCGAACGTGTGCTCCATCTGTGGGTGTCCACTCAGTCCACTGCCTCTGGATTTGTGGTAATGTGGCAGAGGATGAAGACGCCGGAGGAATGAGGCCACACGGTTGCAGTAACTGTGAAATGAAGATAACAGAAGCAGGCGCTCTACAAAGCCACAGAGCACTTCCTAGGGGAGAAGAGGGTTGAGTTGAACTCCAGATGGTCTTTAAAACCAGAACATGAAGTAGATGGCACTCAGGACCAACAGCTGAGGTTGACGTCATAGTTCCTTATTCAGAAGCACACCTGTGCATCTTTGCTTTGTAAAAGTCTGAGAAAACGCTGAAGACTCCAGACTCAAATATGTAAGAGAAGAGCATTCATTACACTAGCACATGTGGGGTCGTTTATCTGTACAAAATGGCGACGACCCCAAGAGGAGTGTGCAGTCTCCTTTTAAACTTAGTTAAAAGAGTCAGGGACAATTGGGTGTTCTGCAATGTTTTTGGTTCCTTTGGCTTTTTGTGGGGTCTGCCACCCAGCTCCCATATAAATCACACAGAGGATTTTTCCTACTTATGAATGCCTGGTCTTAGCTTAGCTTATTTCTTGTCAGCTTTCCTTATCTTAAATTATCCCAACTACCTTTTGCCTCTGGGCTTTTATCTTTATTTCTGTATACCTTCTTTCCTTCTTTCTCTGTGGCTTGCTGCGTAGCTGCCCCCTGATGTCTTCCTCTCCTTGTTCTCTTGCTCCTTGTGCGTCTTCTCCTATTTATACTCTCTGGCTGCTAGTCCCGCCTATCCTTGCTCCTGCTTTGCTATTGGCTGTCCATCTCTTTATTGGGACCATCAGGCGTTTTAGACAGGCAAAGAAACCCAGCTTCACAGTGTTAAACAAATGCAGCAGAAACAAAAGTCACACACCTGAAGATAATATTCCCCACAATAGTTAGGTCATCTGAAATATAATTGGTTAAACAGGCTGTAGCTATGTTAGTACATTTTAATTGGTTGTGATTATAGTTTTCCCAGTTTTGAACATACTTGGGCAAGGCAGGTTATGTTTTAGGAAGATTACAGGGACTGTCTTTTTTGGTCACTGCCTTGAGGTACTGTGGGAGCTGACTCAGACCTAGTACATGTTATCTCCCTCGTCTCTGCATACATGCTATCTCCCTTGTTGTCCTTTTAGGAAACAAACTCAGGCCCAGTTGTAAAATGGGGAAAGTTCAGACCTTTCAGCATGAGCACATGCACACAAATACGCACACACATGCACACACATTACTCAGTATGTGTATATTAACCAAATGTGTCATGAATGACCAACACTATAGTGCTCTGACTTTTCCTAAATTTTCTCTTATTTTTAAATGCTTTTATTGGAATATACTAATTATACATAACAATGGGTTTCATTGTGACATATTTACATAATGTACATAATGTATTCCTAGTATTTTTCCTTGTTACTCTCTCCTTACTGCCCCACTCCTTCTTCCCAACTACCCCCTTCTGCTCTCCTCTCCCTGTCTCTTCTCTCTGCCTATCTTCCTCTCTGTGTGTGTGCACGTGTGTGTATTCCAATAAGTTTCATTGAGGTTGTTTATAGAAGAGTGAGTGGGGGTGTGTTGACAAGGGCATGGACACCTAACAGTGCTGTAACACCAAAGAAAATTTCTCTCCTTCCCCCATCAGCTGTTATCTACAAATATGTCCCCAAGTCCCCAAGATCTCCTCTCCTCTTCATGACAGGGTTTTGAGCAGCCTAGTCTTGTGCAATTAATGACATCTGCCTTGAATTCAAAAATGAAACAGCCATTTGATGCCTAGAGCAGATTTCCATGCTGCCCCCTCCCTCTTCCAGCTCTTTAATTCTTCCCTTCTTCCAAGATGTTTTCAGAGCTTTGAAGAAGGTGATGGTATATCCTGTGCGGGGAGCAAATGAAGTCCTAAGTGAGTGTTTTCTGTTGACATAGACAAGGACATGTCAAGGACCCCAATACCTCAGATCCATGGTAATAGCAAAGCCTTCTGCTGGCCCAAAGGGTGTTGAGGAACATTTGACCTTTATCTAAAGCCAGTGCATGCAGACTTTCAACCACTACTTCTTCCTCCCAGATGACTGTGACCTAAGACTGTTGGTCTCACAGTCCTTAGACCAACATTAGTTACCCCTGCTCTCAATTATGCTATATATACTGACCTCCCTAGGTTGCTTCTGAGCCTCTCTCACTTTCTGCCCCACCAAGCCATTGCTGTCTCCTACTCTTCTAATAGGATCTACCATACTGTGATGGAGCCACCAAGGTGGTAGGGCCACCATGAATTTTCAGTCTTCAAAATTATGTGCTAAGTAAACTTATTTTTCCTATGTTACTCTGTATCATGTCATTGTAGTGAAACAAAAAGATAAAGACATTAACCCATTCTTGAACCTGCTTTGCACATGATCCAACCATCCCTGACCACAGACAGTGTGACAGTCATTCCAATGAACAAAGCCAATCCAATTTAAGCAGAATTCTCTAAATGAAGAACTTGAAAGAAAAGCAAAAAAAATTTGACAACAACCAAAATTTCCTGTCACCCCTCAGAGAAAAAGACTTGTAAATCCCATGCCATGTGTATCTACAAGAAGGCTCAAACAAATAGAGCCTCTCAATTTGTTTCTCTTCTATAGCACCAGGCAGGCTATTCTGGTCCCAGAACTCTGCACTGAAGCCCCATCTCCTTTTTATAGTAGGCTAATCAAATTTAAACAGCAATAAAACTCTCATTTTCTTCTATATTTGATCATCTTTAGAGCAAATTCCCAAGGGAGTATCTTACATAGGCAAGGATGCTTGGCTTCCTCCTAAATAAGATCACTCATGCCCTTGGGTAAGTGGAGTCCTCATGAGATAGGTATCTGGCACCCTGAAGAAGGTACTTGCTGTCTTGGGCGTCCCATTTATACATGCAGCTTTCTCTCCCTTGTAGCCAACAAGTACTTATCTTGACACTTCACAGTTAAAGGAACTCCAAGCGTAAACCTGAGCCAAGGGCTTCCATAGTAAACATGTTTACTATGGCAATTCCTGTGAAGCATATTGAAGCATCCTCCTTGGAACCAGGGTTTCTAAACTTCATTCTTAATGTGTTATTTTCTCTTACTAGTGGCCCCTACTAACCCTGTCTCCACTGTACTCTACATCCTCAGAAATCCAGGACTCGGACAAATCTCTCTCTCTCTCTCTCTCTCTCTCTCTCTGTAGGTAGGTAGTGTAGGTGTGAGCACATGGGCATGGAGGTACACATGTACATGTGCCTGAGTGTGAATGTGAGAGCCAGAGTTCAGAGTTCAACACCAGAAGTCTTTCTCTATCATTGTCTACTATATATATTCAGATAGGGACTGTCAATTAACTTGAAGCTCACCACTTTAGAGGAGCTAGCTGGCCAGCAAGCTTCAGAGATCTGCCTGACACTAGCCACCCTCCCTCAACCCCAATGCCAACACTATTATTACAGAAGTATGCCACTGTACCATTCAGGCACAGTGCGCTAGGCACTTTGAACCATCTTCACAGCCCATGTCCCAACTCTTTATTCTAGTGACCTCTCCACACCTGGATTCTGCAATAGATACTGACCTGACCATGGACTTACATTCTCCTGAGACCTTACTCTGCCTTAATGACTGTAGGTGTCCTCCTACAAATGTTTTGGAGATTCACAGAGAACACAATTCTTATCCCAGTCTTCTGGGAGCAAACTGTGCTTGATTAATGGATGTATGTTAAAGTAAATTTAATTCAACCCCAATGTAAAGTCTTTGCATTTCTGGATTGGAATAATAGAGTCAATGAATGTTTTTAGGCAAGTATGGCTCAGAGCATATTCTGGACAGCTGGTGTCCAATGATGTGGGGGCCCCCTTCCCCACTGAGCTGGGCAGCTCTGTGAGCACCCAGATGGCTTGAGCAGTGTTAATAATTCAGAGGCTCCATTTGGAGAGCACTGTACAGTGCTAGAATTGGAGGAAATGGCAAAATGATTCACGGGGAGGGGAGGGTTCTAGGATTCAGTTCTAAAATAGACTACGCTTTTGTTGTGGTGGTGGTTGCTGCCTTTTTAAAAGAATATTCTAGCTATCAATTTTATATGTTGAGGATGTCAGACTTGCAAATGAACTAGGGAAAGTTTCCACACTCACAATGAAGCAAAAGGATGTGATTTATATGGGGGGGTTGATACAGAAGCTTTAAAAATTATATGACTTGATTAAAATTTTGGAGAATTGTTACAGCGTTTGTGACTGCAATTCTGGAGTGTCGCTGGGTATATTCATCTGTGCAGTGGATTCCCTGGGGCTTCCTGCCACCCTGGCACACTTTCTGTGAAATCCTACAGCCATAATGAAGGCAGGTGCCTTGGGGAGAAAAGAGTAGTTTATATGCAGGAGTGGAGGAGAAAAGGAAATGGATTGCATTACCTCCTCAGACTGGCAGGTATTACAGACGCCCCACACCTAAGTGCATGCTGTTAAGCCAGGACAGGCAAATTCAAACACTTCCAAGGCTCTACCCACCCCCTTCCCAAGTTCCCAAGGAGCTCACCCTCAGAAGCAAAAGATGAAGAACACCCTCCATGGTGTGTACAGTGACCTGACATCTGCAGGATGCAGGAAAACACAGAGATGGCTGATCCCAGCTCCAACTGCTTGCTGTATCCAGAGAGCAGTTCCTTGGCCTACAGGAAATTATCATCACACAGACTGTGAGGAAAGGGGGTTACAGTGTATATGTAACGTGGTTGGCACCAGGGGAACTCAGAGGAAAGAATGCAGAAGATGCAGAGCCTCGATAAAGGGCAGGCTGGCTGCACAGGGAGTCAGAGAGCACTGTGGGATGGGTGGGTAGGGGCGTGGCCACACAGGGAGTCAGAGAGCATGGCGGGATGGGTGGGTACAGGGCCATGTGTGCTGGAGCAGGGAGAACATAGGTTAGAAATATGGAAACTAGAGTCCAGTGCTGATCCCAGGACCCATGCATGTTTCCTCCAGAACGTCTGCTTTCTTATACTCCTGAAAAGTCAGAATGGATAAACTAATGCTAAAAGGATTTACCAATAAAGTTGCATAGAAAATATTAAGTTGCACATGTGTAGAATTTAGCTTACAAAATAAGAGCACTGTCTCAAACATAACACAAAGTAGCACACTACCCAGACTTCTTAGAAACTACAGGAAAATGAAGGAAGTAGAGTTGTGCTTCTGCTGTAATTGGAATTTGAGGTGACTCAGAATACATAGGATCTGTTCACCACTCATTACGTGTTCATCATATATCTATATGCTGCATCTTCTACAGTCTTCCCCTGAGCTCCCCAGTGCCAACCACACGACATACAACACAGTCCTTTCTTCATGCTTCTTCTGTTGAGCAGGCCAGAGGAGATGGCCCCTACTTACAATAGTCCGTTAGGCCTTGTTTGCCATATCAGGAGGAGCATAATTCCTCCAGACAGACAGGATGACCCTGGCTAACAGCTACCTGAAAGAACAACACTCGTCATACTAGTGTGTTTCAAAGTTGATTATGACAATATCTTTTTATACAAGTCTTCTAGATGTTCAAATGGCCAAACTTGCAATTTCTTGCAGTGCCTGTCTCTGTAATACAAGTTTAACTGCTCGACATGTAATTCAGGGCAGGGATGTGCTAAAAGTTCTGCCCCCTGTGACTATTTTAATCTTTAAGCAAGCTCAATTATCATTTTTAGATATTAAGAAATAAGGCTGTATTTGAGGTGATGGATGTGCTAATGACTCCAGAGTAATCATCACCCATTCTACATGTATTTCAGAGTATTATGCTACATACCATAAATGTGCTCAGTAACTGTCAATTAAAATGAATTTTAAAATAAAATGAAAGAGACAGAAATAGTAAAAGAAACAGCTTAGTAATAAGCCTTAATACAAAAAAGTCAATTGTTACTGAGAAAAAGTATCCTTAAACATAATGAAAAGCATTACTTGACCAGAAAACTAGAAAATCTTGAGCATGTGGATATATAAATGTAAGTATAGTTTTAAAATACAGGGGCTGGGGATAACTTAGTGGTAGAGCACTTGTCTAGCATGAACAAGGTCCTAGATTCAGTCTCCACTAGTGAAAATAAAGCAAAGCAACAAAATATATCAATATCTAGGCAAAACCAAACTGATTACATGGAGAAATGAAGGAATCTAAAAATGGAGGCAACAACTTTTTCACTCACCTTTTCAGACCAGATAAATTAGGTTTAGATAGACCTGTCAGCATCTGGGACACTCATCCTTCCATGGCCTTTCTCTTGACTAGAGACGTAAGGACGCTGAGGACAGCTGTTAGAGGAATTCTGTTTTTGGTGTTGGAAGGTGGTTCACTGTCAAGTGCCTGCCACACAATTAGAAGAACCTCAATTTGGATTCTGAGACAGGGTAGCACATGTCTATAACCAATACTGAGGGAGGCAGAAACAGGAAGACCCCAGGGGCCTAAGGACCAACCAATCTGGCTGAGTCATTGAGTTCTAGATTCAATAGGGGAAGATGCCTCATGTTGACTTTTGGCCTCCATGTGTGCACATGCACGTACACACACACATACCCCTACACAAATATGCATAAAAATATGAATAAAACCTTGAGTGTTACATTTACAAAAAACAGTCTAAATACAAAGCACCAATAAACAAACCATTCACACAGCAACTTTTTCTGATTATAACATAAAATTAATAATTAATGATAAAAACATAGAAAAATTATTCTGCACATTTCTTCAGGAAATCTGAAAATTATACATGAAATCAGTTTTATTACTCAAAAGAAAACATCCTACCAGAAACCACAAATTAGCAGAAGTCAACAACATTTTATCAGATGTAATGTGCCTACAGATTTCCTCAAGGAAATGCTGGCAAATCAAATCCGAGTACTAATTTGGTTGCATATATTAGAAAGTAAGAAATGTTATTTAGACTTGCAACTTGAAGACTGGGAATAGAAACCAGAAACAAAAGTTGAAATGCAGAGCCAGGAACTAAACTGAAGTGGGTGGAAACTGATAGCGTGGGAAACAGAACCCTGTGGAGGAGCTCCTGGAAACAAGAGTTTGTCTCTTCAATGGGCTAGTACAAAGAGAGAGGAGAGATAATCAGGGGAGTGATGGCTAGTGTCTGGTCAACTTGGCAGAATCTAGGTCACCTGGGAACCTGCTCATGCAGGCGGGGAATGTCTTGATTCTATTGATGCATGAGAGAAGAACAATTTTAGTTTTTTTCCAGGACCATTTACTTGGCAGGGGACCCTGGTCTGTACAGAGTATAGAAGGGGAGATGAGAACTAGCCTGAATGAATTCATTGTTCACTGCTCTTGATGGTAGATTCAATGTGACCAGCTCCCTTAAGCTCCTACTGCTATGCCTTGCCTGTCTGGATGGCTATGACCAGTATTGTGAGCCAGAATCAACCCTTTCTCCTTTTCATTGCCTTTTAACAGGTATTTGATTACAGCATCAGAAAAGCAACTAAGGCACCGAAAGCAAGTGAAGTAGGAAACTGTGCAGGGATCACAGAATTATAGCATACCTAACTGAGTCTGTAGCTTAGACTGGGCAGTTTAAAAATAGCAGAGACATTTCCCACATGTCTGAGAGCTGAAAGCCCAAGATCCAAATATTTGAAGAGAGCCTCATGGATGTTACCCTCTATTTGTATTCAATAGAATGTACAACTAGTCAACCCTACACACGGTGCTTCTGCTCTATGCATGTGGTCTCTAGGCCTCGATTGTTATAACCTAGACATTTCTTAAAGACCACCTTTTTTTGTTTTGTTTTGTTTTCTTTTCTTTTGTTGAGACAGGGTTTCCAGGGTTTCATCGTAGCTTTGGAGCCTGACCTGGAACTAGCTCTTGTACACCAGGCTGGTCTCAAACTCACAGAGATCCACCTGCCTCTGCCTCTGCCTCCTGAGTTCCGGGATTAAAGGCATGTGCCACCACCACCCAGCTTAAGACCCCACTTGTTAATGTTATCACCCTGGGGGCTGAGTTTTTACACACAAATTTATGAGACACAGGTACCCAGAGGAGACTAATATATCTACTATGTCCTACCCATTGATTTGAGAAACATGAAAATGAATACTTATTTTTATTAATTTTAAGACTTATTTAGATGAGTTGGTGTTTTTGATTGTTTGGCTTGGTTTTATGGGTTGATTTCTTTTTGTCTGCTTGCAGATGTGTGTACCATGAATGTGCCTGGTATCCATGAAAGTCATTAGTAGGTGTTAGGTCCTTTGAAACTGGAGTTACAGATAATTTTGAGTCACCCTGTCGGTGCTAGGACCAGAATCTGAGCCCTCTGCAAGAGCCACAAATGTTCCTAATGCTTAGCCATCTCCCCAGCCCCAAGATGATTATTTTTAAGCAAAAATTATAAATAACTTGAACATAGAAACAACATAGTAGATTTCTATTCTTAAAAGATATTGTATTAGTTCACCAACAATTTTCATGTCTACCTAGTAGAAATCAAAAATTGAACAAAGAACTTCAAGCTTGCTAACTTTTCCAAACTCATCTTACCAAGTATTTAAGAAATATCTAAAAATTCCAACATTGGAATCATATCTTGAACCAAAATGGTATAAAAGAGAACCGAATACACTCAATTAGATAAAATTACCACAAAAACTGCACATCTACGAGGCTTACGATTTTCAGGATACTGCCAAAAAAAGCGTAAAGACCCAAAAGAGACTGAATCTTTGCTAAGCAGTAAGAAACATCACCTCGGAGCCTCAGAGATCTACATTTAGGAGCAGATGGAGTTCTTGACTATTACACCGAAGAAAATTATTTCAGACCAGTCAGACTGAAGCAAGGGTGGTGAGTTTATTGATTGGCAGAAGGGACGCAGGCTCCTGCTAGGTCAAGTGCAGGTCATGGAGAAGAACAGAGCCTTGCTTCAGCAGCTGCTGTGGAAGGAATTCAGGGCTCATGGTAGGTCCAGTCTCTAAAGGGGGCAACTGATGAACTGAGATGGAGGCAGGCGAGACAACTGTATTGTTCTGTACACATTCTTCCTGAAAGAATTCTTTTCTTGTAAATTATTATTTATGGCAGTTGTAAATAAGCTTCCATATGAAGATGAATTGTGGTTAAATGTAAACAGCATGCATAGGACACATAAACATAGGTTTTCACCCTGAGTGTGGTTCACTAGCCATCCTAATAGTCTTGTTTGTGGCATTTATAGGAGGGGATTATAGATTTTGTGTAGGGCAATTTCTAATCAGTTGTGTTGAAATTCTTGACAGTCACCGAGTCAGGTCCAGGTCTGTGAGGCTCGGGAAGGCATGAACTGAGGAATTAGGGTACCAAATTCTCACTCTCACATAAAATTTGCACTGACTCAACTTCCTCTAGGTTCTTGCCTCTTGAATTCAAAGGATCAAATTGATGGACAGCTGAAGATTGAGCTTTGAAGAGAGTTTTATTGTAGATTCACAGGTGAGAATCAAAGAGAAGGGGGGCAGAGCTTCCATCTAGCAGAAATGGACCCCCAAATACCATTGAACTGCTAGTCTAGGAGGGTTTCATGAGTCATATCGCAGAAGCTGGGGTGAGGCTGCTCACTCCAGTTGGCCCAATAAGAAGGCATCCGGGTGACAGTGCCTCCTTTCAGCTTTTCTATCCCACCCTCATGCATAAATTCTAG
>LOEQ01011969.1:0-24779 GCA_001685075.1 Bramus lutescens
GTGCAAGCTGGGATGGGGTAGGAAGTCAGGGACAGTGGGCGGTGTTGGGGGTTGTAGGATGACCACATATGCAGGTCAGGAATGTACTCACCACTCCGATGGATGGGCTTGCTGCGGTATCAGTGCCCTTGCTGGCCCGGGGACCTCGCAGACAAAGGGTATGATGTTATTTTTTTGAACTTCAGAGTAACACCACACTGTGTAGATGTACTATATTTTCTTTATCCAATCTTTGATTGAGGGACATCTAAGTTGTTTCCAGTTTCTGTCCATTATAGATAAAATTATAATGAACAAAGTTGAGCAAGTGTTCTTGTGGTAGGATAGAGTGCCCTTTGCATATATACCCAAGAGCAGTATAGTTGGATCTTGAAGTAGATCAATTATCAACTTTCTGAAGGACACATATTGACTACCAAAGTGATTATACAAGTTTCTATTCCAGTCAGCAATGTAGAGGTGTTCTTCTTGCTCTACATCCTTGATAGAATGAGTTATCACTTATATTGTTGATCTTAGCTCATTCTGATAGATATATGATAGAATATCAGAGTAGTTTTTATTTCCATTTCCTTGAGAGCTAAAAGTGTTGAACATTTTAGAGTTTCTCAGTCATTTGCAAAATTCTTCTGTTGAGAAGTATTTGTTTAGATCTGTACTCCATTTTAAATTAGATTATCTGTTTTTTTGACATCTTGTTTCTTGAGTTTCTGATATATTTTGGAAATTAGTTCTCTATCAAATGTGGAGTTGGAAAATATCTTTCCCCATTCTGTAGGTTGTCACCTTATCCAAATGATAATATCCTTTGCCTTATATAAATTTTTCAGTGTCATAAGGTCCCATTTATTAATTGGTGATTTTAGTGTCTGCACTATTGGTCTTCTGTTCAGAAAGTTGTCTTCTGTGCCAGTGTCTTCAAGATTATTCCCAACTTTCTTCTCTATCAAGTTCAGTGTATCTGGTTTCATGTTGATATCTTTGATACATTTTGACTTGAGTTTTTCATAGGGTGATAAGCATTGATCAATTTTAATTATTTTACATTCAGACATCCAACTTGACCAGAACAATTTATTGAAGATGCTGTCTTTTTTCTAGTATATATTTCTGGCTTCTTTATAAAAAAAATATCAGGTATTCATAGGCGTGTGGATTTATGTCTCTTGCTTCAGTTCAATTTCTTTGATCAACATGTCTGTTTTTATAGCAATACCATGTGTTTTTTTGCTTTGTAGTACAACTTGAAATTGGGAATGATGAGACCTCAAACAGTTGTTCTAGTATTTAGGATTGTTTGACTTGTCCTGGTTTGGTTTGGTTTGGTTTTTCCACATTGCTGTAGCAGCACATTCTACTCCTCCAACCAATAGCCTTTAAGAAACCATCCCACTTGGGCAAGGCCTCTGAAACTCTAAAAGCAGTTGTAAAGTGTGGTCCTGCTAGCTTGCTTCCAACTCCGCTTCCAGGTGCTAGTCTCTGTTCCTGTTCGCACAGAGGACTATTATCTAGGACAGTGATCTGTAAGGTTTTCCCTAAAATAAATAACACTTTTATTATTCATAATTCTGAATTGGTGTGGGATTGTTTTGTGACTTCCATCATTATCACATGAAGATGAAAATTGTCCTTTAAAAGTCTGTAAAAAATTATATTGGATTAAAATGGAGATTGAATTGAGTCTGTACATTGCTTTTTGTAGGATGGTCATCTTTACTATGTTAATCCTACAAAACTATAATCATAGGAGATCTTTCTATCTTCTGATATCTTTATCAATTTCTTTCTTCAAATACTTGAAATTTTTATTACACAAATTGTTCACTTGCTTAGTTAGAGTTACCCCAAAATATTTTGTATTACTTGAGGTTATTTTGAAAGGTGGTGTTTCACTGATTTCCTTCTCGAACTGCCATTTATATACAGCAGAGCTCCTTTTTTGTATTCTATTTTTCTTTATCATTTTTTATATTTTTATTTTTCCATTCAAAAATTTCCACTTCCTCCCCTCCTCCATGTGGGAAGTCCAAGGCCCTACCCCCTCCATCCATGCCTAGGAAGGTATGCATCCAAATAGACTAGGGTCTCAAAAAGCCAGTACATGCAGTAGAAATAAGTCCCAGTGCCTTTATCAATGGCTTCTTAGTCAGCCCCCATTGTCAGCCACCTTCAGAGAGTCTGGTTTGATCACATGCTCCTTCAGTCCCAGTCCAGCTGGATTTGATGATCTCCCATTAGATCAGGCACACTGTCTCAGTGGGTGAACCAACCCCTCACAGTCCTGACTTTGAAATACCATCTTACACCTGTCAGAATGGTTAAAATGAAAATCACCAATGATAACCTATGCTGGAGAGGATGTGGAATAAGGCGAACACTCTTCCATTGCTGGTGGGAATGCAAACTTGTGCAACCACTTTGGAAATCAGTCTGGCGGTTTTTCAGGAAATTGGGAGTCAATCTATCTCAGGTTCCAGAAATACCACTCTTGGGACTATACCCAAGAGATGCCCAATCATACTACATCTCGTAAACAAGTTGATACAAGTTAGCAGCATTATTTGTAATAGCCAGAACTTTTTTCTTTTTTTTTAGTTAATCTTGTATCCAGCTGATTTGATGAAAGTGTTTTTCAGTTGTCAGCATTATATGACTATATTTTTATTTGAAGGACATCCACAGATTTTCTCACATGGCCATGTTGTCCTTTAATCCATCCTTTTGGACTCTCCTTTGTTTCTTTGTCACAAATATTCCCGAAGTCCATTATCAATTACAATATTATAGTTTGTCATAATACTATTTTCATTCTACTTAATATCATCTCACCTATGAATCTTACAAAACTTCCACACAGGAATGCTCCTTTTTCTAATGCCCCAGCCTCTCTTGCCCACACTTGAACAAATATCACCATTTTATTTAATTTACCATTTTACACAAAAAATAATTCTATTTCCTCCTGTATGACTTGCTTACAACATGTCTTATGAAATCCCTACAAATCATAATTCCTTTATTTTTCACCTGACATACTTCCTCTGGCAAGGTAATGCCTCCAAAATTTACTCAACTTGGGACAAACTATTTTGATGCTCAGGAATATGTAGCATATTTCATTCAAACCAAAGAGCCCATTGCAATATCTCACTCTCTCCACATTAATAAATTAAATATTTTACTGTTTGTGATATAAGCATTGTAACACTTATGAATAGTATCATATAATGTTAATTATATTTCTTAGCAATTTGTCCAGTTGGGCATTTATGTTTTATATTTATCTTACATGTTGAGTTCTGTGAATGATGTAGCAATAAAGTTCAGTTATCTTTTTGGCATGTGGATTTCCTCTCATTTTTATAGACAGTAAATGGTGGGGTTGATGGGCTAGTCAGTGTTCTATTTTGAAAAAACTTTCTGTAGTAGTTGTAGTGAATTATATTCTCACCAAAAATAATGGTGCAAAGTAAAGAAAGTTAATAGTAATGCATTTTGTACCTCAATGTATGCTAATTATTGTAGTATAATATACATTATTTGATGTAATATACAGGTAATATACATGATATAATGTACATAAGATATTACATGAAGTTAAAACAAAAAATTATACCATCAAATATGTACAGTTATGAATTAGTAAAAACTTAATTCAAAACATCAACATGAAATTCTAGCAATGTATTGGAAACTGATTGAAGTTATAAACAAATATTAAGTGAAGAGAATAAAGTAGTAAAAAGTAACCCAACAAAGACATGCAACTCTCTTAAGGGTTTATTATTGCTGTGAAGAAACACCATGGCCACAGAAACTCTTATAAAAGAAGCATTTAATTGAGGGGGTTGCTTACAGTTTCAGAGGTTCAGTTAATTATTGTCATGGCAGGGAGCATAATGGTGAGAAGGCAGAGGCGGTGATGAGACTGGTTCATCTTACAGGAAATAGGAAGTCACCTGACTATGGCATCAAGGAAAGTTTGAGAAAAAGAAACCTCAGAGTCCACTCTCAGTGATACACTTCCTCCAATATGACCACACCTACTCCAACAAGGCCACCAGGCCTAATACTGCCACTACCTATGAACTTATGGTGCCAAATACATTCAAACTAACACAATTACTCTTGCAATTTTTCAAAACAGAAATGATTCTAAAATCCTGGCAGAGATACTGAAAAATCATGTTACTCATACATTGCTGGTTCAAACACAAAATGGAACCTCTATCATGAAAAACATTTGGAAGTTTCTTTAAAATGTTAACATGTAATTATCAGATGTTCTACAAAAGCAATCTATCATGCCTCAAAGAAGAGGAAATATATGTTCAATCGAATTGTTTCATTCATGTTCATATAAGATATATACAAAAAAATTAAAGCTTATAATGCTACAGATGGACTACATAGCTAAAGAAATAGGTATAATTTATCATAGAATACTATTTAATTACCAATAAAAATTAACAAAGTATTGATACAACCAACAGTAGAGTAAGTCCTCCAGAAAACTATATTCTTGAAAAAATGACCAACCACATTTATAATTTCATTTCAGTGATATATTAGAATATGGAAATATTAGGAATGGTATTGTCACTCAAGAGTTATAAATGGTGCATAATGTGTGAATTATTTGCTGATATTGTTGACCTCTAACAGGATTCAGGTAGTAACAAGCAATTCTGCATTGTGATGTTAAACTTGGGGCACAAAATTAATGCACATTAGGTGGAATTCACACTTATGTGTGGGTACAATTTATGTAATTCAAATAGGACTGAAGAACTCTATTGATGTCCATGCTCAGTTTCCAACATTGTGGTTTAGTGAAGATATTAATTTTGGAAGAAACTTCTGTACATCATTTGGTATATAGAAATTATTTATTTTCTTTAGAATATAGACTATCTGATGGTGTGGCCTTGGCTTTCCAGCTGCCTACTCAGTGAGTCCACCCACAAGCCATTAAGTGTGTCACTGTTGCCACTCTTAGAATAAAAGCCCAACATCCCAGGCTTTCACCAGGGATATAGGAATGGAGATCTGAACCCACAGATGTAATACATGTCTTCTGTAACTATCCAGCATCCCAACCAGCTACTGTATACTCTAGAGTCAAAATTTAATTTTATTTTTAATGATATTGTTGCCAAATTTTTAATATATTTTTGATGCTCTTTAGATTATTAATTAGGTAAGCTTCTGTGTAACCATTTTACACTATCAACCTATTGTAAATGAGTTAGTTCCTTATTTGCATTCTGATATATTTTTATTATTACGCTTTCTGTTATATAATTATTTACAAAAAGATATTTACTTTGTAAGTTTCCAACCACAGAAACAAGCATATTGTACTTAGCAAGTGATCTTTGCAGATAATTTTTTGTATAATATTACAGTAGGAGTGATGTCAAGATTTTAAAAAAATGAGGTAAGATTTTTGTGTATTTCAACACAAGATTAAGATGAGACATGAGTTTAAACAATGATGTAAAAGGCAACACTTATACTTAAATCTATGCTAAAGACAAAAGAAAAATATACCTCTAGAGAGATATTATATATACTTTTCTAGAAACAAGATAAACACAACATGAATGTATAACTGAGTATTTAGAATTAGAGAATAAAAACCTACAAATGTGGTTATTATATTTTGTTTACTTTATACTTGCATATATTTAAGAGATAAAATGTACAATGCTGATATTTCTAACCATAAAATTATGACTTGGTTGCTTTTCATACTATGGATATTTATAATAAAACCATGCTTCTTTGCCTTTTCTTTATAAATAATTTTACTAGTGAAGAGAAAATTTATAACAAAAATTAGTGTATCAATGTAGAAATAGATAGTTTTATTTGGATCCTTAATTTTATATTGATGAAATTATATAGATTTTAAAATCTAAGTTTTCTACCTTTATTTAAGTGGATAGTAACATTTGTCTGCATTAGTGATAAGATCAAAATAAATGTATAAAAGTTTAATCATTATTCATCTGTCAAGATTGCCCAGTGGGCAAATATACTTGCCACTAAGCCTGAAGACCTGAGATTGAGTTCAGTCTTGGAGATCTATGTGAAAGAGGGAAAGAACTGATTCAGAAAAGTTGTCCTTCTACCTCCAAGCCCACACACAGACATAACCATGCACTCATACCCAAATTCACAAAGTAAATAATGAAAGTAAATATAATATTTTTAAAATAAGTTCCATTATTATATAGTCGCATAGATGTCTCAGAATTTTTATCATGGTTGAAATTAATTACGTCACTCAAAATTCATGTGTTAAATCTTAACACATATGTGATGGTATTTAAAGGTAGAGATATGGGGTTATACTTCAGGTGATGATGTTAAAAATTTCATAGATGAAATTAAGGTCCCTTATAAGAAATAGCTTACAGTTCTATTTCTTTATACAATATGAAAATACAAAAAATATTGCAAACTATGAACTGCGGCGCGCACCCAACCCGTCCTGCAGGANAGATGCCCAAAAATGGTAACACATTCCTCTGGGATGAAAGAGGAAATGAGCCATCTTGTAATGGCGACTGAGGCTTAGGGCAGCTGCCCACAATGAACCACTACATTTCAGTTGTGGTGTTCCCTATAGGGTGATGCTGTTTCTAGAATTCAGAATTATAAGAAATATATTTCTGCTATGTGATGGCTTTAGTCATAAAGCCAATTTTTTGTAAGGTCTATGTGATCCCCTGGAATGGGAACAGAGAGTGAAAAACAAGATCATCTCCATTTTGTAATCAGGAGCCATTTTTGAAATATTTGTGCCACACTGAAAAAGTGAAAACTAGAGAGGAATAGTTAAATTAATATAGGCCCAGTGTCAACAATTAAAAAGTTTTTAATAATCCAGAGGAAATGAAATATTATTGTATAGTATCAAAGTGTGAAACAAATTCTTGCATGCACCCTAATTTAAAAATATAGCTATTATACATACTTAAACTAAAAGCACAATGAAAGGAAATCTATCAAAATACAGGTTATTTTATAGTTGTGAGATTCCAGTATTATTTTCCTCTTTATGTTTAGTTGGACTTTTCAAAATGAATATTTGTTATGATAAAATATGTTAATATAAAATCCCCCATTATGAAAGTATATTTTAATAACAAAATAATAATTTAGGATGTTTCAGTCATTCATAATTCTAAAATTTGTTTTCATTTTCTTTACATTATTTATTAAACTTATTTTAGGGTTTCTATTTTTATTACTTTTCAAAAACTAGTATGTGTAGTAACAGGTTTCATGATATTTTCTTATGGTAATCCTCCTCTCTTAGAGCTCTCTCCCATCCCTGTGCTCTCCGCAGGAACCATTCCTTCCTTCTGTCCCGGTTATGCTTTCATGCCACATGCATTATCCTACCTGACCTGCCACTTGATGACTCTTCTACTCATAGTGATTGCATGATTGACAAATATAAACATATAGCACAGACGTTTGTGTACATCTAGGATGTACACCTCATTATGTATGAGGTAATTTATATAATCCAAAAAAATCATAAGATACTGGTTATCTACAAAGGTCAAGTTGAAGAAATGAAGTTTAAAAAGGGAAAATTTGTGTTGACAGCCATGTTTGATCTAAATTTCAGAGATAAAATTGAGACCATACATAGCATGCAATGGAGTTTCTCTGAAGAACAGAACTTGCAGCATGCCACCTCACACCAAATATTTCTCTGCCTCCAATAAACATGCCAGCCAAGCATGAGAGTAGATTCATTATAAAACAAGCAAAGAGTTAACTGTTATAGCTTTATTGGATGCAAATTGAGGGGCTGTTACAGACAGTGCATGCAAATGGACCCATTTTCTTCTATTTTTAACACATGTAAAAATGCACATAAAAAGTAATTTGCTCATTTGAATATGTGTCGGCACATCATGTGGGCCACAGTGTAGATTGTGAAGCAAAATTAGAAATACTGACTCTCAGAGGCTATGATTTAATAGGGGAAGTAGGTATGTACACAATTAATCATAATATAATATTGTAACCTCTAGTATGCTACTTAAGAGTCCTGAAGAACTAGGAATGAATGTTCAAAAAAATAAAGAAATATCTTAGGTTGTATTAATGTGGAAACCATTGACAAAACAGTTAAAAGTTTGGTCTTGTGCTAAATAAATTTTAAATATGAAATGCAGGACATGGAAGATTAAGAGAGAGAGAATTACTGCAAAATAATAAAAATAAAATTCAGAGTCAGTGTTAATTAGGCTATATAACTCATCAAGTGAAGTAGAAGATAGAAATTAATGTATGACTCATTTTTTACTCTAGCAACTTTCTACCTCACTACAACATATATACACCAAATATTTCCATTTCCTAAGAAATGGATTCCAAAGAATCTCCCTGATAGTAAACAAATTTGTACATAAATAAAATCTGAAGCCAGGTTTTCAATCTTTCACAGAATTACAATGCTGCTTAGTCTGCTTAGTGTGTAGTCGCCTATCCTTGGTAGAGGTAAGACTTCTCTAGTGGTGTGGCAGTTTCGCTTTTCTAGTTTTTGGATTGAACCCCAATATCTGGCTCTAGGTTTTTATTATTCTTGTTGCAATTCACGGGCAATATAATCTTTGCACTTGTTCATATATTAAACCTTAATAATGTGTTTTTATACTGCTTACCTGGAAATGAAACTAAGGTTTTGAAAGCATATCCTTATGATTCCCTGCATTTCCTCAGTGTCTGTTGTTACGTTACCCTTTTTGTTAAATTGGATATTCTCTCTTTGTCTCTTAGCTATTTTGGATAAGAGTTTGTCAATCTTATTGATTTTCTCAGAATAATATCTTTATTTCACTGATTCTTTATGTTCTTTTTTGCTGTGTTTTTTTTTCCATTTTGTTCATTTCAGCCCTAAGTTTGGTTATTTCTTACCATTTACTCCTTAGGGGCATTATTTCTTCTTTTTGTTCTAGAGATTTCATGTATGCCATTAAGTTATTAATCTGATCTGTCTACTGTTTTATGAAGGCTATTAGTGTTATGAACTTGCCTCTTAGAACCACTTTCATTTTGTCCCATAAGTTTGAATATATTGAGTTTTTATTTTCATTCAATTATAAAACAACAACAAAACAGCAAAAAACAACTTTGATTTCTGCCTTGACTCCTTTTTCATTTGGTAGTGAGTTGTTCATTTTTCATGAGTTTGTAAACTTTCTGTTTCTGCTGTTGTTGATACCAAGCTTTAGTCCATGATGGTCCAATATGATGCAGGATGTTATTTTAATACTCTTATACCTGTTGAGACTTGCTTTGTCTTTTAGTATGTAGCTTACTTAGGATAAAGTTCCATGAACTTTTCAGAAAAAGGTTTTTGGGTCATGTGCTTGTAAATATCTGTTAAGACAATTAGGTTTATAACATCACTTTGATCTAGCTTGTCCCTGTTTAGCTTTTGTTTGATTAATCTGTCTATTGCCATTAATTGCGTATTGAAGTGACCAAATATCAGTATACAAGCATCAATATGTGATTAAAGCTATAGTAATGTTTCTTTTGTAAACATGGATGCTCTTATGTTTGATGTATAAACATTAACAATTGCAATACACTCTTGTTGGATTTTTCCTTTCATGAGCATGTAATAAATATCTTTCCCTATCTCTTATTATTAGTTTTAGTTTGAAGTCTGTTTCGTTAGATATTTAATAGACTACACCAGCTTATTTATTAGGTGCATTTGTTTCAATATCTTTTTCAATCATTTACCCAAGTAATGCCTATCCTTGATGTTAAGGTGTATATCTTAGATACAGCCGAAGAATGGACCATGATTTTTAAATCAAGTTGTTAGTCTATTTTTTAATTGGGAAACTGAGACAATTTTACATAGATTAATGAGCAGTGTTTGTTGATTCTTATTATTTTGGTGTTATGGTGTAAGTTTGTATCCCTCTTTTTATTTCTGATTTGAGATTGTTTATTCCTTATATTTTATTGGGTGTGCTTTACCTCCTTAGGTTGGAGTTTTCCTTCCAGCACCTTCTATAGGGCTGGTTTTGTAGAAAACATGGTTTGTCTTAGTTGGGGTTTCTATTGCTGTGATAAAATACCATGACCAAAAGGCATGTTGGGAAGGAAAGGGGTTATTTGGCTTACAATTTCACAGCACTGTACATCATTGAAGGAAGTCAGGACAGGAACTCAATCAAGGCAAGATCATGGGGACAGGAAGTGAGGCAGAAACCATGGAGGAGTGCTCTTTACTGACTTCTTCCCATGGTTTTGCCCAGTCTGCCTTCTGAACTCAGGACCACCAGCCAAGGGATTGCACCACCCACAATTGGCTGGGCCATCCACCATCTATTACCTAAGAAAATGCCTTATAATTGAATCTTATAGTTAAAGCTCAATTAAGGCTAGCTCCTTTCAGATAACTCTTGTTCGTGTGTCAAGTTAACAAAAGACTACCCAGCACACTGCTTGAATTTGGTTTTATCATAGTGTATATTACTTTCTCCATATCTATGATTGAAAGTTTTGCTGAGTATAGAATTATAGGCTGGCATCTGTCTTTTATATGTCACTTTGTTTTTTTGTCCTTGCAGCATTTAATATTCTATCTTTGATCTGTATATTTAGGCTTTCCATTATGTGCTGAGGGAAATTTCCTTTCTGGTCCAATGTATTTGCTGCTCTGTATGCTTCTTGTACATTTATAGGCCGCTCCTTATTTAGATTAGGGAAATTTCCTTCTTTGATTTTTTTGAAAATATTGTCTGTAACTCTTACATGGGCTTCTTCTAACTTCTATATTCCTATTACTGGTAATTTTTATGATATCCCAGATCTCATTGATGTTTTGTTTTGTACTAGGATTTATTTTAATTTAACATTTTCTATGACTGACCTATCCATTTCTTCTCTCTTGTCTTCAATGTCCCAGATTCTCTCCTCTGTCTTTTATATTGTACTATTGATGAGGCTTCTTCTAACCTTCCTCTTTGCATTCCTAAATTTTTAATTTCCTGTTATACCTCAGTTTGGGTTTTATTTAGTAATTCCATTTATACTTTCATGTCTTGAGCTGTTTTCTAAATTTTATTCCACTGATTGTGTTTTCATAGGTTACTTTAATGGATTCATTCATATCCCCTTTAAGGTCCTTGAACATAATTATAATAGCTATTTTGAATTACATACTTTGTACTTCAGCTATATTGCATTTTTCTTGTCTGACTTGAGTAGGGCTGATGTGCTCTAGTGGAGACAGTTTGTCCTGGCTTTTATTATTATTGATTATGTTTTTATATTGGCATCTAGGCATCTGAATTTGGGAGATTGTAATTCTAGGTGCTGATGCCTACTTGTGTCTTCTTTGATCGTTTTTTTATGTTTTGTTTTTTTGTTTTTTTTGAAGAGGATGTTCAAGACAGGGTTTTCTCTGTAAGCACTCTGGCTGGATATCTTGGAACTCACAGAGTTCTAGCTGCCTCCCAAGTTCTCGGATTTAAAGACATGTAACATCACCATCTGGCATTTGGTGGGGGAGTTTATTTCTTGGTTTCTGTTGCCCAATCTGGTTCTCTAGGAGAGTGTTGTGGCTGCACACACCTGTTATGGAATGCTTCTGGGATCTTGCTAGGTGTGGCCACTGGAGATCTTGGGTAGAACTTGTTCCTAGGTGTTGGGACCTGATACTAGGGACTGGAACTGAAATAGAAGGGGGTCTCATACAATCAACTGGAGAGAGTATAGCTAGTGTGGCACCAAAATCAGAGTAAACTCTTGGTATTGGGGTCAGAAAGGGCACAAGGTAGTGTACTACAAAGTTGGGGGTATGAATAGAGGAGTAGACTTAGAAGGTAGGAGGGAAAGTGAAAATTACCTACCAGATTGCCAAACTGACATAGCCACTGAGTTTCCAGGGAATGCCTCTGGCATGCTTATGACTGAAGTAAAATGATGGGGTGGTGGAGGAAGTCTTTAGAAGGTCTATGTGATCCCCTGGAATGGGAACATAGTGTGAAAAACAGGTCATCTCAATTTTGTAATTAGGAGCCATTTTGAAACTCTAGTTCACTTTCTGTTTACTGTAACATTTAAGTTGTTGACCTAATAGTTAAATTAAAATTACACCCATTCCACCTGTTCTTGGAAATATCCTGTACAGACTGTACAGAAATATCCTGTTCAACCACTTTCTAACCACTTTCATTTTGGAACCATGTTTGTAAAATTTTTATGGTCTTGTTCAAAAATGGACATGGTAATTTAACTCAAGCCTGATCTCCTGAACCCCAGCCTTAGCGGGAGGCAACTCCTGGCTCTCTGGTGTGCACAGTAACACTTTCTTTTATTTGACTATAATTTCGGCTGGCAGTATTTCTCCTCACATATGTGATATCAACATTTGGAAGTCCCCATAAGCTCAAGGCCTCAACTCAAATTCTGAATTGGAAGCTTCCTTCCAAATCGCTGGCACTGGAGCACTGCTTCCAGGTAGTGAGAACCTTGACGACATTCCAAGTATGGCAAACTGCCAGAGTATATGATTGCATTAAAAATAAACCAACAAGCATTTGCCTGGGAGGTTTTCACTGGTAAATACTACGTCTCTGACACATGATTATGGTTTTGTAAGTCAGAATTCTTTCTATTACACTTGGTATTATACAGCACAATTCTTTCTATGACATCTGTTTATGGTTCTGTTGGGACATCCGAGGACATTGAGGTGTCTGTCGAGACACATGAACTCCTCTACAGGACACTAGCAAGACACTGCACTGCCCATGTGGTTCTTGGCCCCCATTCCTTGTTTTGTATTTTGTTTGTCTCCTTCCCAGGGCACTAGTCACAAGTAGCACTGCCTACCTGGTTCTTAGATGAGACAGAAATTGGTCACTAGCAGTTAAATGTATAAAATTAAGGTGGTCACCACATTTTTTGTTTTTGGCTCCTATCTTTGACTATGTGAATCTTCTGTGTTATTTTTTTTTTCTGTTTCCTTTACTTTCATGTGTTTCTGTGCCACCATTAATCTATTTCAAATATTGGCAGACATGGGAAATTTTCAAGCAAGCAAGGAAATGAATAAGGGGGCAAGTGCAGCTGCAGGAGAATGTGCGCCCTTTCTAATACATCTCTCAGATCCATCCTCTGTCAATAGCCAGTATTCTACATGAAGCTTTAGTTGAAACAAAGCTCTAAATGCTTCCATGACAATAGCTTGGGCCAATGTAGGTACATTCTCCTCAGATGCCACTATGAGCAGCTTTGTTCATTGCCCCTGCCTACCACCAAATCCACTGCCACTGTGGTGGTTTAAAGAAAATGGTCCCCATAGACAGTGGCAAATTTAAGAGGTGTAGCTTTATGGGAATAGGTGTGGTCTTGTTAGAAGAAGGGTGTCAATATGAGGAGTGGGCGCTGAGGTAGTCTGTGGTCAAGCTACGCAACTTATGGCACACTGTTGCTTCTGCTGCCTGTGAAGCAAGATACAGAACTCTCAGACCTTCACCAACACTATGTCTGCCTGGAGGCCACCATGAAGATAATGAACTAAGCCTCAGAAACTGTAAGCCAGTCCTAATTCTTTTTTTTTTCTTATTAGAGTTGCTGTGGTCATGGTGTGTCTTCATAGAAATAGAAACCCTAACAAAGATAGCCAACAACTACCGCTGCCACTTGCTGTGTGTGATTTAATAGTAAAAGTTCAGAATGTCTTATCTCTGACATTTCTCATCACTGGGTTCAGTTTATCAGGGATTCGAATGTTTTTGGAGTATGGTAAATGTTCAAATATTGTTTTCAAGCAGGCTCTGAGGTTAGGTATGTATGGCACCCCCATTAAAGACTCAAGCATGTTTGTTTAAAAGTTTCTGTCTCCTGTCAGGTGAATCACTTAAGTGTGGGACATGATAAAAAGATCAAAGCAAAATGGCTAAAGAATTAGACTATGGGTTTCATTTATCTGACCAAAACTTCTGTTTATTACAACATTTGTAAGGCTATTCTAGGAACTTTTTGTATCTCAAGATTTATGCATTAATTGAGTATGCTTAGAAACCTGTAAAGTCTCTAACAAAAGTTGCCTTAAAAATGATAACACAAGGTTGATAATTAAAAACTTATCCATAGGCAATATTACTATTCAGGTTATAAAGTCCAACATATGAAAAGCACCACCTGCAAAACCAAAAACAACAATCTAATCTATCAAAGTCCATAGTTCAGAGAAGTCTCTAAATGTACTAAACTTGCTTTTTGGCTTCTGTAGTTCCTCTTCTGGCTAACTGTTCTTGTTAATTGAAATATGTCCTTTTCACAATGAAGTACTACACAGCAGAAAAAAAATGACATCTTGAATTTTACAGGAAAATGGGTGGAGCTATAAAACATTATTTTGAGTAAGGTATCCCAGACACAGAAAGACAATTATCACATGTACTCACTCATAGATGTTTTTTAAACATAAAGCAAAGAAAACCATCCTAAAAACCACAATCCCAGAGAACTTGGACAATGGGGACACTACAAGAGATATACATAGATCTAATCTACATGGGAAGTAAAAAGTAGAAAAAGACAAGATTTCCTGAGTAAATTGGGAGCATGGGGACTTTGGGGGAGGGTTGAAGGAGAGAGGGGAGAAGCAAGGAGGGGAGCAGAGAAAAATGTAGAGCTCAATAAAAATCAATAAAATCAATCAATCAATCAATATTTTTAAAAAGAAATACATCAACCAAGAACATGGTTTATATTCTTACAATCTCACCCTGAGAAAGGCTTGGGGCTACACTGGTTTAAAGCACGTTTGCTCTTTGAGCTCTTCGCTATGCACTGTTGTATTGTATGTGCCTGTACTACATGACAGTTTGCGAGTCTCCGCAATGGCCTAGAAAATGTCATACACACACAGACACAGAGACAGAGACACGGGTCATCTTTGAATTCCCCGAGAATACCCCTTTTATTGCATTCCAGGGCAGCTTATACAGGGATCTTTAACAAATAGCCATGCCCCAAAACCTACCAGAAAACACTCCTCTGCCATCAGGAACTCCTGATGCTCAGAGCAGCTACAAGCATTGGAAAACAAGTAGTTTACAGAAAATTCACGGTCTGAGGGTCCACGGCCCCCACACACTGGAATCCCAAGCACTCAGTGTAGTCTCTGGCTGGCTAAGAAAGATTTTACAAAAAGAAAAATTCAGAGTTTTAGAAAAAAATTAATTTAAAAAACTGGATTTTTAAAAAAAGAAACAATCTTTAAAGTGCTTAAATTTATAAGGGTATGGGACCTTTTAGGTTTATAAATGTTTATATTGTGATGTCTTTATGAAAAAAAGAAAAGAGGAAAAGCTAAAGAATTAAGGTCACAGCTATAAACACCAAACACTAAACACTAGAAACTATGATAATCTTATCTCATGATTCAGCAAAATAAAGATCTAAGCAGTAAGGCAAAGAGCCTATGGAAAGAATCTCCTTATCTAAGATCTATTCAGGCTAACAGAGACTGACTTAAGAGCATATGTCTAACTTCCTCATATTTGCTAACTTTGTTAAGATTTAACTATTTTGATAAACTAAATCATACAAAAAACTATGATATTCTGTAATGATGCACTATAAAGGGTACAGGAAATTAAAATTGCCAGTTTTGTTATGTATTTACAATTTAAAGTTTTATTTTGATACTGAAATAGATTAAGTTAAAAACTTACAATTTTCTAAGACTGAATGTAATAGGGACAAAAATGCAAATACTAATCTGATAAAGTTTCTGACTAGCTGTAAACTGTTAAAAATATTTAAGATATGAATATGAATTTAAGCCACCTTGTAGAAATTCCTTAATGTGTTCATAACTATACTGGTAGCCATGATAAATACAAAGTAATTTATTTACAGGAATGACTTGTATTTGGCCTTCTGTATTTTCAAGGTCAATCGTAAAGCAAGTAACTAAAAACAAGCAAAATTTATTTAAAATCAGGTATACATAACAGATGGCCCTCAAAACTTTTCAGAGATCTGCTGAATATGACGCTTAACATGTTTATTTGGAAAAGCTTCCCATTATACACAAATATGCCAACTCTCAGAAGTCATGCTAGGTTCTCAAAGAAAACAATGGAACACAGACAATTCCACCAGGATTATTGTAATACTAAGCACTGGACAAAGAGCCTTGTCCACCACCAATACTTGCCCTAAATGTGGACACTGTTGGGATGATTGGCCTCTGTTTCATCATTGTGGGTCACTTTTTTCAAGCACAGGAAAATCTCTCAGAGCTTCTAGGTCTGGCAGCTGAAGGCCTATGCCATCCTACAAAACAGCTAAAAATTTAATAGTGTCCTGTGTGACAACCAGAGATTACCTCTGTCCTCCAATGAAGTCATCAAGACTACAGGAGCCTACAGTAACTGTCTAGGTAGTGGGTAAATCTCCATCATTTTAATTGATACGTAAGCCATTTGGATTACATTTCCTGTTATTTTGTCTTTCTCAGATCTCTTAAGTTATATACAGATAACTGTAGCTTTATCAGTTTAATATCAGGCACCCTGCTGTTCCCATAAAGTTACAGTTGCATGGTCAGTGTATTTCATATATGAAAATCAGGCCTTACTTTTCTAGGGCTATTTAGTCTCCTGCTGAAAAAGGCAACTTTAAAGAAAAGTTTGCCTTGCTACCAGGCTTCATCTTTAAAAAATAATAGGGCTTAAGGTATAACTTTTATTATTCCTTTATTAAAAAATAACTTGCTTTGCGATGACTTTGCTCAGTAATCAACCACTCTGGTATACACAATAAAGCTTGATTTAATTTGGCCATAATGTAGGTTGTTGGTTTCTCCTTACATCTGTCGGATTAACAAGAGCAAGGAGAAGCTTTAATAGGTGGTCAGCCACACAAGTGGAGGATTTGATTTGGAGGAGATGAATGAAAGTGAGGATTGTCTACTTATTTAATCATCTTTTGCTTCAAGTAGAAAGTCATGATATTGAGGAACATATGACTTTGCCAGTGATATTAGCTTTCATTGCTCCTATTTGAAATATCATCAATATAGCCTGTTTTACTTATAAAACAGGAATTTATGAATTGTCATAACACTGGGAAATAAATCCTGCATATGTACCTGTTATTCACATAAATATTACTATATAAGTATTCTAAGTATCAATCTTTTTATTGACCCAGTTGATTATTAATTATCTCCTATGTGACTTTATTTTTTTTTATTTTTAATGTTGTTAAATTCTGACTTACTTTCCCATTGTACTGAAATTTCTCCTACTGAAAAATTGGGTTTTTGTTTTTGTTTGGTTGGTTAGTTTAGTTTGGTTATTTATTTATTTAATGAAACAAAGTCTTCTATATCAAATAAAAGCTTTGAACTTACTATGTAGCCAAGGATAGCTTTGAACTTCCAATACTCTTGCCTCCACCTGCTGAGACAGAGGTTATTCCAGATATGTATGAGTTTTGGTGATGGTATCCATCTCAGGGATTATTGTGTACTAAGCAAACACTCTGCCAACTGTTATATCCTGAGCCCTGCGATTGAATCTTATTTACCTGGTTGTTAGTATGGAGCTCTCATTTGGACAATATTCTAATATGTTGTGTTTTCTTAATCATCATTTCATACTTGACATAAACCTTGTATGTTAACATGTAAATGAACTTTTGTATACTATAGTGATATATTATTTTTGTTTTAGTAAATAGAGCTTGGCTGAATATCAGGAGGCAAGGCAGACATGCAAGTCAGCCACACACACCTTTAGTCCCAGCAGCTACACTAGTCAGCCATGCAGGCCAGGCAATGGTGGTACATACCTTTAAACCCAGCAGCCACACAAGTTAGCCATAGAGGTTGGCTGTTGGTGGTGCACACCTTTAATCCCAATACTAGAGAGGATATAAAACACAGAGGAGACAGGTCTCAGCTCAGTCTTCAGTATGAGGATTTGTGGAGATGGTATCTTCCCTATTTTGGTCTGAGGAAGAGCTAAGAGCCAGTGGCTAGTTGTTTTGCTTTTCTGTCCTTGGGTTGAACCCCAATATCTGTCTCTGGGTTTTAATCATTTATGCTACAATATACTAACAAAAGAACACTAGGAAAATACATAGACCTACTTTATTTGAAATAGTGTGGTGGGTTAATGGCTCCAGGAGGTCTTTATAGAAGGCTAGAACTAAGGACTAAGGGCTATACATGATTAATACAGGAGACTGAGAGAAGAATCAGATCTACTATACCTGAAGTAGTTATTTCATCAAGCTTCATATTAATTACTTTATATTAACAAATCTTTGTCCTCTTATTTGACTTATAACTTTCACATCTTTATTGAAAAATATATCCAATTACATTTTCTCCTTTTTATTCTTGTCTGATATTGTAATAAAGTAATTTTATGATTATTAAATAATTTAGGAATGATTCTTTTCTTCTTTGTTTTCTGAAAATTTTGTGGAATGCATGTTAATTATTTAAACATTATGTATAAAATCCCAGTAGAATAATTTGGGAATTTTTATTATTAAATCTACTTCCTAAACTGTAAAAGAACTGTTTGTAATGTTTCATATTGAGTGGATTTTGGTAGATTGTACTTTCCATGGAATTTACCTGCTTTATCTAATCTGTCATATATGTTTAAATAAAAATAACTATATTATTCTTTTGTTACTTTGTTATCATCAGAACCTATAAAGACAGAATGATCTATGGAAGATGCCAGTCATTTATGCCTTAATTTTATCAGCTTACCTTGAATTTAGTTGTTTATTTTTTCAAAGAACTAGATTTTAAATTCATTGGATTTCATTTTTATATGTATTCATGTTTTTCTGTAATTAAATTCTATAGTTATATTGGTTTCATTTGCTTAGTAGTTATAGTATATTTATCTAGTACATTTAAAACCATAGCCCAGATTATAGAATTGATATTTATTTTCTATTATAAACTCTTAGCACTTTTAAAGATATGTTTCACACTTTTTGATATAATTTGTTCTAATTCTGTTAACTATAATTATTTTCCATTGAGAATTCTACTTTTATCCATAGAAATTTTAAAAATATGCTTCTTGGATGGATGTGGTATGACATGCTTTTAATCCCAGCACTGAGAGGTAGAGGTAAATAGATCTGTGAGTTCAAGTTCTACCTGATCTATACACGATGTTCCAGGCCACCCAGGGCAACGTGGTGAGAATACACTTCTCTTTGTTTCTAACATTTATTTCTGAAATATATAATCAATTTTTACTTTTTTCTTGTTTAGTGATTAATAATATGGATGTTGGTGCTAGGTAGGTTCTTCTTTTTCAACTTGATGCAAAATAGATTTATCTGAGAAGATGAATCTCAGTTGAGGAAACATTCCCATCAGATGGCCTGTAGGCAAGTCTTTATGGGCATTGTCTTTATCAGTGATTGATGTGGGGATATTCAGTCCAAACCTGGGATGGTGCTAGTGAGTCGCATAAAAAAGCAAGCTGAGTAAGCCACAAGCAGCAGGCCAACAAGCAATAATGTGTAATATTATATATTAATATAATATATAATAATGTAATATAACTGCTTAACTAACTTTATTTGTTTAAGTGCTCATAATGCAAACATCAAACAGCCTGAATTGTGATCTGTAAGCTCAGATCACAAGTCAGCGAAGAAGCAAACAGTGACCTAGATACAAGATTGATCACTAAAAGGTTCATTGGTGGTCTGGATTCTTACAGCCTAGAACCTGGCAGTCATAGGCCTTTTACATCTTCCTGGATATTCCGTAGGGTATCCATGTTCTTTCTGAGCTGAGCCACCTCATCATCCTTCAACTTCTGTTTGATAACATATGTCAGTCCCCGAGTATTAAGGATGCATGGCGGACTGAGGAAGACTTTGTTCCTAGTGCCATTTATTGCCTTCACCGTCATAGACATTTTCTAGTGTCTTTTCTCTAACTTTCCTCAGAGGTTTAAAGTTTTAATTGTAAAAGCCATTTACTACCCTGGTTAGGTTATTCCCAGTTTAATTTAAAATTTTATTTTATTTGAGACTATTGTTAACGGGAGTGCATCCATAATATCTTTCTCTTTATGTTTACTGTTGGAATATAGGAAGCTATTGATTTATGCAAGTTGATATCCTGTATCCTGAAACACTTGAATTTTTTATCATTTCTAGAAATTTTCTGTTTGAAATTTTGGCATTTGGAAAGTCTGGTAATGTATATAATCATGACATATATAAATAAGAATATTTGGGCTTCTTCTTTCTCTCTTTTTATCTCACTTAATTTATTTCTCTTGCCTTATTACTCCAGCTAGTAAACAATATTGAAAAGGTCTGGGGATAGTGCACATCATCTCACTTCTGAATTCAATTGGATTGCCTCAAGCTTTTCTCAATTTAAGATGACTTTGGTTGTGCATTTTTTATATATAGATTTTATTATGCTGAGAAATGTTTCCAATGTGTCCCAGGGGTTTGTTTTTTTGTTTGTTCAATTTTTATATTTTGTCTTCTTTTCTGTTTTCCCATGAGTCTTTAAATTTCATTCTTGAAATCTTCTTTGACACATTAATCAATCAGTAAAAAGTTCTTTAATCTCCATGAGTGTATGTATTTAGTAAGTCTTTCTTAGTGTCAATTTTGAGCTTTATTTAACTGTGATCAGATAAAATGCACTGACTTATTTCAGTCCTTTTGAATTTGTAAACATTTGTTTGATGTCCCAGAACGTATTTTATTTTAGAAAAACTTCCATTTGCTGCTAAGTGAAATGTGTATTCTTTGGTACTTTGGTGGAATAGCCTGTAGGCAATCTATTAATCTCATTTAATAGATGATGTCTATTAATTCTGATATATCGATTTATTTTTTGTCCAGAAGATCTGTCTATTGAAGAAAATGAGGTATTTAAACCACACACAACTGATGGGTTGATATTAGTCTGTATTATTAAATCAAGTAGCAATTTTTTATGAAATTTGGTACATCCGTTTGACGCTATATATTTAGGATAGTGATGCCCTTTTCATTAACTACTCATTTGATTAGAATGAAATGACCATCTTTATCTCTTCTGATTAGTTTTAATTTGAAGTCTATTTTGTTTGATATTAGGATAGTGATATGTATATACATACATATATTTAGCGTGTTCATAAAATTTTTCTTCCTCCTTCAATTTTGGTGGGTAGTTTTGCTGGATATGTTATTTGAGGCTGATAACTATAGTCTTTTAGGACTTAGAATCCATTGCTTCAGGCTCTCTGGTTTTTAAACTTTCCATTGAGGAATATATATGTCATTATGTTTTTGGAATATATGCAGGACTAACTGCCAAGGGATGGCACAACCAATCATAGACTGGGTTCTCCCACATCAATATTTAATTAATAAAATACATGAAGGCTTACCTATTGGCAATCTGATAGAGGTATTTTTTCGATTGAGGTTCTTCTCTCCAGATAAGTATGGTTTGTGCCAAGCTGACAAAGAAATAGCTGGCACAAGCACTGCTATTAATCTCATGTTTTCTTTATCTTGTAGAATTTTCTAATATCATATTGTTTTTCTGTTGCTTATTCAGTTTTTCCTTCATCTAAGATTTTTTTTTTTGCAAAGAACAGTCAATTTTTGTTACTTCATATACTAAAGGAACAAATGATTCTTGCCTTTAACTATGAATCACCTATACTGTGAGGGTCCACAGATGTGAGTCCTGTTCCAACTTGACTAAAGGTGAGAGAGTTTGAGCTTATTTTTACTCTTTCAAGGTTTGGAACAGGTGTGGCTACAAACAAGATATGCTGACCTAAGGTGTCATTTATTGGTGTTTTGGACATTAAGATGGCTCATGGAGGTGGATCCACTCCAACATGAACAAAGTTCAGAGAATTCAAGTGTATTCTTTCTCCTTCATTTTAAAACAGGAGGGTTGACCCAGGGAGTGAGTAGCTATCAAATAGTTGGTCTATTTTATATAGGCTGCATATCCTGCCCAAAACACCAGAATAATTAACTCATGAAATAGTGTCCTGATATCTTAAGTACTGAAGCAAGTAATTGTTCTGGTTGTCCTTTGTGTCATGTTAAAGCAGTCTTCTGCCTTCTTTCTCCCTATTTGGACTGGGGTATAAAAGCATATGGAAAATATGTGTGGGCAGATTCAGTATTCAGTATTCACTGAGTTGCCCTCGTGGTGCTATACTATGTCTCTGTATTTCTTTTGTTTCTCTGTCTATTCTGCTTAAAATTTTTAATCCATATGCCATTAATCTGGAACGTATGAACTCATCGAGGTTCAACCCCAACACTATAGATACTCAACTTTTTTTTATTATTTTAAGAAAGTTGCCTCAAGCATTTCTTCATGCTCTTGCTTCAACTTTTGCTAACCATGCAGATCTGTGTCTTTAAGACCTGGGATCTGAAGACCTAAAAGAATGATGCTGACTATAGTCTAATGCTGTACACTACCTTACTTCAGCTTTAGTGTACTTTATTTTTTTTTAGTGTACTTTATACATGCATGGAACAAAGAAAGTAAAGATACAAGGAAAATTGTTTGAGTTTAGAAAATTCTGATCAGAAAAACATAAATAAATCTCAGTAAGCACATACTAACTATTAATAGAGCAGCACTTTCCCATAATTTTTTCAGGACAGACCAATTTAGATACAAATGCCTGACACATAATACAGATTGTATCTGGGGAGGCATGAAAGCAAGGAAGAAGGCCATATCCAGATTCAGGGTACACTGACCAGATTGGATTCTATAACTGTGATATAACGTCCAGCAAGAATAAATGTCTTATAAATTTAATGGTAAATGATTGTCACAGGAGTGAAGAATTCATATCCAAGAACAATCCAGGAAACAAAACATACTTGAGATAAAAGGCCCTCTGCTTTTTTCCTAGATCCTCTTTCACAGGTCCCCAAGGCATTGTCTACATGCATCATTCTTTTGACCGTGTCAATATTCTTGATATATAAGACATAAATTTAATGTCATATACATCTTGTATTTGTGAAACAACCCAAGATGTGCCATACAGCATTATAAAATTTATGTTTGCCATCTACCTGCTGATATAAATATAATATTAGAAATTTGGTATCTGAATCTATGAATATTTTGGTATTATCAGTAATCATTTTGAACTAATAAACAAAAATAAAAAGAATCTATGATAAAAATGAATGATAAATAAAATGCACTATATATATTAGAGCTTGATCCGGTCATAAAAAGAATTAACTTAAATCATTTGTACAAAAATAGATGGATAGAAAATAACACAGAATTAAAAAGATAGGTACAAATCTTATTCTATTCATTCATTCAAAAGACAGCATCTGTTTCAAAATAAAATACAATCAGTTTAGACAATCTTTTGCTTCAAACAGAAAGCAGAAGATTTTGAAAATACCCTAATAACAAATTCATGTGAAAAGTTTAAAAAGGAAAATATAATTTCACACCAGTATATATCAAAATCTTATACACAAAAAATCCTGAAAAATATTGGAAATTTTAGTTCAATATTGCAGAGAAAAGGAGTCAATCATAATGAGCAAGCAGCATTTATTTTCTTAGTGTGGAAGATAAGACTAATCTTAAATGAAACAATGGAAAGTCCAACTTCCTTGAAAAACAAAACAAGATAAAGAAATCAATAGAAATATCAAAGACTGAGTCAACATAAAACAGTATAATTAACCATACAAAAGAAAGTATAAAAGGAGCAGGATAGAAATCTCAGTAATTAAGAGCAAGGATTGCTCAGTACTCATGTCAGGTGGCTTACAACTGCCTGTGAGTCCAGATGATCTGACACCTCTGACCTTTGTTAACAGCCACAGACACACAAAGTAAGAGATAAATATTTACATCAATTAATATAAAATATTTTGAAAGAAACAAAGACTCTTATCCAGTTAAAATACTAAAAATATCCTATTAAAGTTGATAAAGAATACAGTAGCATGAAGCAATCTACTTCATTAATAACACCTTCAGTAATAACACAGTAATAAAGACTGGGAGATATTCGTGAAAAGATAGACATAATGTAAGATAGTAAGACTCTCTTAAATAGATTACATTTAAAAATGTCTGCCCATGAGGAAAGCATCTCTAATGTTTAGGCCAGGCTAACCTGGAACTGAGCTTCAGCTTCCTATGTCCTGAAATATAGGCATGTACTATTACACTTGTTGCTTTGAGCTTTGATTAAGAGCCCAAAGAGTAAATTTTAAAAGAAATAGCACTAAAACAATTAGACTACTATAGAAGGAACACACAACTTAGTCCAAATTTTGAAAAACTACCTTATAAGATTTAACTCAAACTATGCTTCATAATTAAATATCAAAACAGAAAACTTTATTAAAAACAGGAAATAAACTTTTAGTTTCTAGACTAGGAACAAAATATCTTAGATATAATTGTGACAGCTTTAAAAGAATCTCTCTCTGAAGTCACCTTTATCTAAAAAAAGTGAACCTATAGAAGTACATAGCATTGCAGTTTTAACAATTTTATTGTTGAACAAGAAATATAAGAAAAAATTTTAATATTAATAATTGAAGGTCAGAAACATAGAAGCCACATAGTCTGATTACTGATAACTGTCATATAATATAAAGAAACCAGAAGCAACATGTGTAATGGTTGTTCTGTCTCTTTAAGAGACAAGCCACGCCCACTCCCTCCC
>LOEQ01011970.1:0-11669 GCA_001685075.1 Bramus lutescens
CTGTGAGTTCAAGGCCAGCCTGGTCTACAAGAGCTAGTTCCAGGACAGGTTCCAGTTCCCAGTTCCAAAGCTACAGAGAAACCTTGTCTCAAAAAAAAAAAGTTGGGACAAGGGACTGGGGTAGGCCTGACCTTGATACTGTTTGAAGAAATATGAACCTTGGGATTATGGATTAGAAAAGCAGTTGAATGGTTTAAGTACTGATTAATGGGCCATACTAGTAGGAGCATGGAAGACAGTGGTGCTGAGTGTGATTTGATGAACTGTGGGGGCTTGGCTCAAGAGATTTCAGAGAAGAGTATTAATGTTGGTCTAGATATTGGTCCTGTGATGTTTGTTAAAAGGTGTGGCTGCTTTTTGCCCTAGTCTGTTAAGTCTGCCTGAGACTAAAGAAAAGAAATCTGGATTAATTTTGTCAGCAGAGGAAATCTCAAAATAGCCTAGTATTGACTCTATTATGTGGTTGCTAGTGTTTATGCTTATAAAGATTTATAACAAAAAGGAGCAAGCTGAGCAAGGAAAATTAGAAATTATACTAAGGCTAGGCATGTGTCAGGATATCTGTTGAGAAACGTTGCTAACAGGAAATGGAACCAGCCCAAGAAAGAGAAGTGTGTTGCAATTAACAAAGCTGAAAGGAGATGAAGATTTGAAGAGCATTTTGATATCAGACATGGAGATGCAAAATTTAGAGTTTGCCCAAATTGTTTTGGTCTTGCTTTGGTCCAATATTTCCTCACTGTGCCCTCTTTTCTACATTTTGGAATGGTAATGTATATCCTCTGCCATTACACGTTGGAAGCATGTGATGTGATCTTGTTTCTTTTGATTTAAATTTTATAGGGGATTACAGTTAAGAGATTGTACTGGCTGGTTTTGCATGTCATCTTGACACAGGTTAGAGTCATCAGAGCAAGGATCCTCAGTTGAGGAAATGCCTCGAGGAGGTCTAGCTATCAGGCATTTTTCTCATTTAGTGATCAGTGTGGGAGGACCCAGCCCACGGTAGGTGGTGCCATCCCTGGGTTGGTGGTTCTGGGTCTTATAAGAAAGTAGACTGAGCAAGCAATAGCAAGAAAGCCAGTAAGTAGCCTCTCCACCCCCATGGCCTCTTCATCAGCTCCTGCCCCTGGAATCCTGCCCTGTTCGAGTTCCTGTCCTGACTTCCTTCAGTGATGAACAGCAATGCTGAAGTGTAAACCAAACAACCCCCTTCCTTCCCAACTTGTGTTTTGGTCATGGTGTTCCATTGAAGCAACAGAAATCCTAATTAAAATAGAAATTATATGAATATTAGAAGAGACTTTGAACTTTGGACTTTTAAACATTGTTGAGACTGATAGACTATGGGGACTTCTGAAGGTGGACTAAATGCATTTTACTTCATGATATTTTTACAGGCTTATGGGGGCTAGGGAGTGGAATGTTGTAGTTTGAACATAATTGCCCCCATAATCTCATAGGGAGTGGCATTATTAGGAGGTGCGGCCTTGCTGAAGGAAGTGTGTCACTATGTAGGCAGGCTTTGAAGTCTCATATGTACTGAAGCTATGCCCAGTTTCTCAGAACATTTCCTGTTACCTGGAGGTCAAGATGTAAGACTCTCAGCTTCTCCTGGAACTATCTTTATGAACTAGGCTAACCTTGAGCTCAAAGATCTGCCTGTCTATGGCTTCCAAGTGCTGGGATTAAAGGTGTGCACCATTAGAGCTTGTTTGCACTCAGAAATTTAAAGCAAGGAGAAATTTTATTATATTTGGCCCTTTGCCCCAGTACATCTAATGCTCTAAAGAAGCTTAGGCCCCAAGAAACAAGAAAAGAGTACAGAAGTGGAGTTTACCACTTCTTATCATTGACTATGTTAGAAATAAGGCTTTCATAATGCAAAAGAAGACTTTGCTATGTCAGGTATATGCCAATGTTAATCAATGTATAGCATATGATTTATGTGATATCACTATAAGTGAGGTTGAAGACCTATGGTGGGCATATCGCAGACTCAAGTAGGGCAGCTATTGCTATCATTTTACTAAGTGAATACCATGTGCCCATGAAATAGCCTTCTGAACATTTATGTTTATGTCTACAGAATACTGCTTGTGTCAAACTCACTTACAGAGAAAATCTCTTTTGCAGAAGTCAGTGGTTTAATGCAGAAACTGGTCAAGTGGTTGAGGTTAAGTGACTTTTGTTGTGGCATTAATAAATGAAGAATATAATCAGATATTTGTATAACCCTCTCCAAGACTCAGGAAACACAGCAGAAGAGAGGGCACAAAGAATTTAAGAGTCAGAAAAGGGGTTGGGATGGTATGTAGCTATTTTCTCCAAATGGGAATGTTCCCTGGTGGAGATGCTTGTAAGATTCAGGAAGCTCATGAAAATCCCAGTTCACAGAATTCTGAAGTCGCATATGCAATATTTTATTGATGGGGCAAAAAGGCCCTTTGGCGTTTGCAAGTTAGACAGGGAGCTTATAGTGTTAATTTTCGTGATTATTGTTCACACTGAAGTAGGCTTTTCAGTGATATAGCTGTACAAATGCCACCCACAATCCTATAAGTAACACTAATACTTTCATTGCCTATGAGAGCTGAAATAATTTCTTTGGTCTGTTGTTGTTTCTTTCCTATTTGTGTTGAATATACAGTGTTCACAAGGTCTAAGGAAGAGTCACACAGCAACTGCTTTCAAATGCTACCATGATAATCTGAGGAGGTTATATTAGCCAATCATTTAATACAGTGTTTGGTATATGCACAGCTAATATAAGTATGGATTATCATTCCCTTCAAAACAAGTAAGTCCCTTTGAGCTACAGTGTTCTCTGGCTCAAGAATGGGTTAACTTTGGTTTAGAAGCAATTTTCTGACAAATCAGACCTACTGTGCAACTGTGACATATGCAGGAGTCAGGACACTGCAGAGTTTAGCAATACAAAATGTGTCATGTTATGGATGTAGTCATTGGCTTGGATTAACTTTGTGCCTAGCATGGACTCGGGACACCTCGAGGCTCCTCAGATCTCTGGTTGCTTCAGCCCTTTTTAAACACCAGTCATGACTGAATGACCCAGTTTATTTCAAGGCTTCTATAAAATCCGAGATGGAAGTGAGCACTGAATCCAAGGGCTGTGGTTCTCTGTCATACATATTTTCTTGGTTCCTATCCAATCTTATTTTAAATACCCCCAGAGATGGGCTTTCATCACTTTTCTTGGAAGATTTTTCTTGTATAATAATTTTTACAGTTAGAAAATTTTCTTTCTCATTTGGGCGAAATTTTCTTTTCTTTCTTTTTAAAATAGCCTTCTGGTTATTTTGTGATAAACCTGATTAAATAATTCTTCCTGACTATTCAGCATTTCTCCTGTCATTTTTATAGTCAGTTATTAGTTCTCTTATAGTCATTACATATCAACTCTAGATATCCTCTGTCTTTAACCGTTTCCTCTAACTCATTCCTCTACCGCAGTAACCATTAGTCTTACCTCTCTAAGTTAATCCATCTGCTTTTTGGAAGGTAACTTCAGTGTCTTAGGTTTAATACTCCTTTGAAAACAAAACACATTAGCCTATTTATCTCTTCTATATCTGAAATGTTACATTAAAATCTTGCAAATAAGGGAAAAATTAACTTACTGTTTAAACTTAATAGCTATCGTTACTTTGGTCTTTTCCATTTCATTTTTGAAGTACTGATATTTTTGACTACTCAGTGGCAGTTTGTAGTGGGTGCTTTGCTCAATACTTCCTGTGCACTATCCAAACTGTCATCGCGACAGGCTGTGTGTGAGCTTTTATATCCCATTTCACATCCTGGCGAGTGAAGGTCCAGAGAAGTTAAGTCAGTTTGCCCAATTTTGGCTCCAGGCATGACTTGCTTCTCCAGGGGTGAGTGATTATGAAGAGTCTGCGGCCACTTTTATAGGTCCCACGCTTCCGCGGACCCTTCTGATAAAGACACCAGACCTTGTCTGTGGCTGTGCAGAGCCACCCTCCCGCCACCCAAATGGAAGTACTTCACAGTTGCTCTGAAAATAGAAGCTGCTAAGTCTGTCACATTTAGAGGGAGATTTTGCAGTCCTCTCAGTTCAAGGTAATTTCTTCAACTTTTCTTCATCAGCTTTCAGAATCTTGTGTGATTTGGGTTGATGGAACTCAGTGATTTTCACTCTGATTTCTTTCCTCCTTAATTCTGATCCGCTAGTCTGTCTTCTCTTGCATTGCTGCTCACACCGTTGAGGTTGTCCTATGATGGATGATACTTTCCCAGAGAAAGTAGTTGTTAGACTTTGAATATTCTTAGCTTCTTCTGTTGCCTTTCATTTCTTTTTTGTTATTCTCTTAGGTACATATTTATCAATGTCATCAACACCCCTCAATTTAATTTTGCAAGTTTGAAGCATTTATTTTGTTGTTTTATTTTCTTTTCACAGAGTCTTTTGTTTTCTTTGTCACCTTCCCCTTGCTAAAAGTTGTTCATGTACCACGTGCCACCATTAAAATATGTTTCACCTGATGCTAGGGCCAATTTTCAGCAGTACGTTCTTCCAATGGTCTGTCCTACTCACAAATGTCTGGACTGATGACCTCTTGCCCGCTTTCCTGACCTGTGACTCAGGTCATGAGCAAGTAGGGTAAGTCTCAGGAAGTTTAAGTGCCTATTCTTCCACTGAGTTGGTTGTAAAGGTTCACGTCCACCTCATTTCCAAGACACTGCATGCCAGTTCTTAAAAGCCCTATTTGGGAAGAAACAAAAGGAATTCCAGTTTACTAAATGTTATGATCTGTTTAATTTTGTCAAGTTTAAAATATAAGATGATTTATAAATACCTGTAACCTTAACTAAAGGTTCCATACTGCCTGTTCTAGGAAGTGATAATCATATTTTGTCTCAAAAGTTGTACTGATCACCTTGCAACCCTACCTTTGTTATGACTACGTGTTGCAACGACTTCCTTGCTATGACCACCTTGAATTCATGTTTTTGTTTCAAAGGTTGTTATGATCAACTTATTATGTTTATATTCTGCTCTTATAACCCCACCCATTTTCCTATATTTGGAAGTGCCCTACCTGTGAGCTATAAAAACCTTGTTTTCTTCACATCCAATGCTGACTTCTTGAACTCTGCCTTAGAGAGAGGCAGATCATGTACAATAAATAAAGAAGCTTGCTTATTTAATTGCTTGCCTTAATTAGTTTGGCCATGATGATTTGGGTCTGTGGTGCTTTCTCTTCTCATCTTTGGGATTAACAATAGATCTCTTTAACCGTATCTGTCATTCATTATTGTTTATTCATTCACTCATTAATTTTGCTTTCATATGTGTGCTTTGCATATTTTACTGGTTTGTTTTATGAAATAGGTTTTAACCAAGTAAGCAGAATTCTTAGGTACAGATTTTTCTTGTGAGCGTCCAATATTCAGTTTTATTTAATTTGTTTTTTTGTAATTTAAAATTATTTATTTCATTTTTACTCAGTTTACAGAATAGTAGCCTTCATTATGTCCTTTCCAGCCACAATTGCTTTATTTAAATATTTACTCAAAAATGGATTTAATTCATGAAATTTTATACTTAAACATTATTATAAAGATAAAATAATTAAAGCAACATTTTATTGAGCAATTTTATGCACATATACTAAAAATACATTTAAATAAAATATATTCAGATGCCCCTTAACATATGTTGGATTCTACACATGATGCTGTGAGTATTGAAAATAATATAGATAGTTAGTCCAACAAAGAACTAGTTCTATGTGAGATTCAACATATTGCAGGACCTGCTTTTAATAATTGTGGGCTCTTGTTAGGAAAGTACAACATCTGTGGGGCTGAGCTCTTGGGCATGGGCTAGGGCTGATGTTCTCAGGTAGATATCCTCTTTCCTAAGGAGACCTCAACTTACTTGTCAGGCCTAATCAAATCAGGAGCCTACAACTTTCTTTGCTTAAGTCAACGGCTTATGACAACTGACAGAAGCATTTCCCCCCTTAACATGTGGGACCACCAGTTCATGGGTGGCTGTACTCACAGCTTGGGCTGGTTGGGTCTAATTCTCAATCAGGGATCCCATAAGTACTCTCCAGCAGGAGTAGGAGCTCCATTTGTTCTGTGCTCCAACCAGCATTTGGCTGTCACTTCTCTGAGGCTGTATGATTGGGACATGTGTAGGTGTGACAACTCTATCACAAATAAAGTGGTCCTCATTTCAAATACTGGGGACTGGGAGTGGTGGACAGTGGACTCTTTTTTCATTCTTTTTTAAGTTTAGAGTCTTCGCACATTCATACTGAAGTATCTTGGTGATACCTTGACTAATCAAACATTCTATTTATGTTTCCTATACACCTTATACCTATAACCTGAAGGAAATCTTTGTGCTATTTTGTGTATATGTGTCATGATGCCAGTGCATAATTTTTCTATTGTGGCATATTGATTCTGAGAAAATTTCAGAATTTTAAACATTTAGATAGTATAGATTAGGGATGTTCAACTTGCTTATTTATCATATGCGTAGCTCATCTGTTTTCTTGCATTTCTTTATGACTAATACATTATTGTGATTATTTTGGTACTTTTGTAAAGTATAATTTAAAAATTTAGTTTTATAAATTTTTATCAACTCTGAATGTTCCTCTTTATGTTTGATGTAAGCTGTTTGTCAGTTTCCTGTGTAACAAACCTTCATTGGTAGAAGATATTTTATTGATTTATGATGAGGTTATAGGCACTTATTATCTTTATGTCTTTAATCGATAATCCATCTCATCTTTGTTTATTAAAAGCTAACTCTCTGTGACCCTTGGCATACTTCCTAGTTTCTTTGGCATCTACTATAATATATTCAAGTATCCTGTTCATCTTGGTTGTATGGTTCCACATTTGATGTATCTCAGAATCCCTGGTTGAGGCCATTCATAATTTTGGAAGTCTTGGGTCCTAGGTTTCTCTCCTCTTCTGGAGCTCAGTCACATAGGTGCGGTACTCTGCTCTGTACACTGCTTGCCTTTTACCCTGTATTCTGTACTTGCTGATCTTTGTGTTCTCAACAATGTCTTCTGCTGTACACCTCTAAGAATATTTAATATATGCTTTATTGATTTCTTAATCTCATTTTCCCTTTGAAATTTATTTTTTTCTTATATGCAAAGTTGCCTTACATATCTTTCAGTTCTTTACTGCATCTTTTGTTCTTGGGAATTACTCAGCTACCCAATGCATGCTAAAGAATTTAACGCTTATTTTATCTTCTGTCCTCAAGTGCTTGGCTATTTTTAAGTTTAAGTTTGGCCTTTCTTTTCCTTCTTCTCTCATATATTAAATTCTGATGACAGTTCCCCCCTAACTGTCTCCCCCCACCTCCCCTATCCCCCATATCAACACCCCGTCTTTCTCCCCTCAAAATAGAACTGGTTTCCCAGGGACACCGAGCAAACAAGGAATAATATGCTACTATAAGACTAGATAGTATCATCATATCAAGGCTGGACAAGGCAATCCAGTAGAAGAAAAGGAGTCTCATAAATAGGCAAAATAGTGAGCAAGCACCCCTGCTTCCACTGTTAGGAATCCCACAAGAACACCAAGATACTCAGTCATAACATATACCCAAGGGTATGTTAGACTTCAATAGGCTCCCTGATCTCTGCCAGCCCCCATCAGTCTTGGTCAATTAATTCTATAGGCCAAGAACTTTTGGTATCCCTGACCCCTCTAGTTCCTCTGATCCTGCCCCCTTCTCTGCAGGGCTCCCTGAACTCTGCCTAATGTTCTTCTGTGGGAATCTGCATCTATTCCCATGAGTTGCTGAATAAAGTTTCTCTGACCTCCTTGATGAGAATTCTGATAGGCTCTGGTCTCAGAACACTATGCATGTAGCACAAACTGTAGATAGAAGGTTTTGTGGCTCGGTTGGTGTCCCAATTCCTCTGCTTGTGGCATTAGCTGGTTACAGAAGATGGCCAGTTCGGGCTCCATGTCCCCTGTTACTAGGAGTCTTTGCTAGGGTTACTATCATAGATTTTATGGAGATTCCACTGCACTAGGTTTCCACCTCATCCCTGAAATGCTCCCCCCCAATTCCATTTGTTTCTCCCAGTATTTTCTCACTCCCACTTCCCTCCACTTGATCTGCCCTGTTCCAAAATCACCTGCCCCCAGTCCACCTTTGACATCTATTCTGTTTTTCCACTCTCAAGGAGACCTTAATGCCCCCCCCAAGTCCTCATTTAGCCTCTCTGGGCCTGTGAACTGGGGCATGATTATCTTTTACTTTATAGCTAATGTCCACTTATGAGTGACTACACACCATGTTTGTCTTTCTGGGTCTGTGCTACCTCACTCAGGATGATTTTTTTCCTAGTTCCATTCATTTTTCCTGCAAATTTCAAGATGTTATTGTTTTTAACAGCTAAACAATCCTCTACTGTATCAATTACTATATTTTCTTTATCTATTCTTCAGTAGAGGAGCATCTAGGTTGTTTCCAGTTTCCGGATATTGTGAATAAAGCTACTATGAACATAGTTGAGCAAGTGTCCTTGTGATAGGATGGGGCATCTTTGGGTATATGCCCAAGAGTGATATTGCTGGGTCAGGAGGTAGATTGATTCCAAATTTTCTGGGAAACCACCACATTGATTTCCAATGTGGCTGTACAAGTTTGCATCCCACCAGCTATGGAAGAGTGGTCTCCTTACTCCACATGCTCTCCAGCATAGGCAATCCTTGTGGATTTGATCTTAGTGTTTCTGATAGATGTAAGATGAGAAAACGGGGAATAGCCTTGACTGCATTGGCACAGGAGATAACTTCTTCATCAGAACACCAACTACACAGGCACTAAGATCAACAATTAATAAATGGAACCCAAATAAACTAAAACACTTCCATAAGGCAAAGAACAAAATGGCAGTCTACAGAATGGGAAAAGATTTTCCCCAAGTCCACATCCGACAGAGGGCTAATATTCAAAATATATAAAGAACACAAAAATATATATCAACAAATTTAATAATTCATTTAAAAATAGAATATAACAGAATTCTCAACAAAGGAGACTCTAAAGCCTAGAAACACCTAAAGAAATGTTCAACAGCCTTATCCATGAGGGAAAAGCAAATCAAAAGTTTGGCCTTCTTATCTGAAAGGCAGTGATTTGATAACTAAGCAACACTGGCTTTCTCCAGATACTGTTTTCTTTCTTTTTTAAAAAAAACTTTAATTTACATGGTTTTCACTTATTTTACACACTGGCCACAGTTTCCTCTCCCTCCTCTCCTCTAGTGCATCCCCCCACCTCCTTTCTATCCCACCCTCCACCTCCATCTATTCCTCCTCATCTCCATTCAGAAGGGGACAGCCTCTGCCTCCCATGGGCTTGAACAAAGAAAGCATGGGATATCAAGTTGATGCAGGACCGAGCTCTGTCCCCTGCATAATGACTGGGAGTGATAATTCAGCATGGAGAACAGGTTTCCAAAATCGAGCCAAGCACCAGGGACACGTCCTGATCCCACGGCCTTACAAACCGACCAAGCTACACAAATGCAGAAGACTGTTGTAGTTCAGTCCTATGCAGGCTCCCTAATTGTTGGTCCAGAGTCCATGTGTTCCCAGGAGCTCAAGTCAGCTCTCTGTGGGTTCCCCGGTACGACTTTGACCCCCTTGGCTCATACTATCCGTCCTCCCTGTTGTCAGGAGGAGTCCCAGAGCTTGGCCTAGTGCTTGGCTGTGGATCTCTCCATCTGCTTCCATCAGTTGCTGGATAAAGGCTCTCTCATGACAACAAGCATAGTCACCAATCTGATAACAGTAAATGGCCAGTTCAAGCACCCTGTACTCTTACTGTTAGGAGTCTTAGTTGGGGTCATCCTTGTGGATTACTGGGAATTTTCCTGGCACCAAGTGTCTCCCTAACCCCCCCCCCAAGTGCTCCTCCCTCCTCATCAAGCCCTCTCTTTTGTTTCTCTCCCTCTCTGTCCTGCCCCCAAATGTTTTCATTTGTCAGTTCCAGGTCAGGGTAAAATAGCAGGCATGATCATGATAATCCAATTACAGGGACAACAGAGTAGGAAGCATAGCACAGAAGAGCCCAAGAGCCAGAGAGGCTCCTCTCACCTAGGGTGGAGCCTTTTGGGATCCCTACATAATAGATGTAGAATTTCCAGGCCTCCATCCCTGTGGCTCACAGGACTCTCTAGGGAACCTACTGTTCAGCCTTCTTTTACTCTTATCTTCATGACAACGAAGGCCCCATGAAAACACAGTCCTGAGGGTCAATGCTTCAGCTTTCCACTTCAGTCTTAACCTGGATGTTAGCCTTGTCTCTCAACAGCACTTTTAAAACTGTAATGTACCTTCAAGAGTTTTTCCTTAAATGATTTTTATCCACTTCTTTTCATGGTCCTCAGTGGAAGGAATTCAAATGACCTTGATCCACAATAATGAAAGAAGAAACCTTCTGATTTTGACTTAAAACCCCAGTCATTTTCCACTCTACCGTTTGTTGAGAGTACTGTTTTAGGCATTAGCTTTTGGTGATTCCTTTATCTTAAACGTAGCCTATGACATCACACATTTTGGCTATTGTTGGGTCTTAGAATAGCGTAGGTAGGAGTAGTAAGGCCATTTCTATCAGATGCTCCAGATGCTGAACATTTAACACTAAGTGACCCACACCTGAGAAAGCACTGATCCCCAGACTCTGCAATAGAGATGTGCTTACTCTACTAATTACAGACTGCTAAGGTGTTGGTACCAATTGCTATACCTGCTAGTGTACAAAGATACAGTTCCTGTTGAATTCAGCATTTTACTAGATAATCTGAACTGAAGATCTGCATTAATTTATCAGCTCTTAGCTCCTTCAGATAGCAGAAAGTGCTTAAGCAGAGTAGAAATGGGGTTTCAAGGTTAAGTTGTGAAAAACATTAAAAAATAAGAAATTGTTAAGTCTGAATAGATTAAATTAATATTAAAATAAAAATTAAAATATAGATTTAAGAAAATATTACAGTTGTATTTTAAAATAGGCTTAAATGTGAAAAGGGAATTTTGTTCGCTGATTTTATATATAATTTGTGTCTTGAATTGGACAATTTAAGAAATAAATGTACATATAAAGCTGGAAGCTTAGAAATTCCTACCCAATTTGCTGGATATTTTCTAGGCATTTAAATTTATTTATTTCATTTTATGTGTATAAATGTTTTGCCTGAATGTATATATGTGTACTACATTTGTGTCTGGTACCCAAAGAGGTCAGAAAAGGGCGTTGTATTCCCTGGAACTGGAGTTAGAGATGATTGTAAATTACTGTGTGAGTGTTAAGCATTGAACCCAGTAAAAATGTCCGGCGGAAATGAGGAGAGAACACGAGGCACGAACGAACCCACGTGTACGAGTTTATTAAGAGGATTATGTGCTCACGAACTCGGTGAAAATGGTGTGGACAGAAAGAAGAGACGAAAGAGCGTGGGAATGGCATGTGTAGCTTTTAAAGGCTTTCTAGCACATGCGCACGAAGGGGAAAGATGTGCCCACGTCAGACGCTGATGACGGGCAATGCTAAGCCCTGCGCCCCTGCGCCTGCATATGGGGGGGCTTCTACATCAGACACTGGTGATGCAGATGGCGGGCGATGCACGCAT
>LOEQ01011970.1:14249-27783 GCA_001685075.1 Bramus lutescens
AAGGGGGAGAATTCAAATCAGGGCTTGCTCTTGATCAAACTGCCCCACAGGAAGTGCTTTGCTTTCATTTCTTAATGTGACACAAAAGTATTTTTGTGCCTCTGAGGTTATCTTTAACACATTAATGATATAAAAATAGTTTTAAAGAAATTTTCTTTGGTATTTTTTAAAATAATAAACATCAAGTGTGTTAATAAATAAATGCCATGATATTACTCTCAAAGAATTGCAGTCAAAGCAGTGGAGCCTCTGGGAGTGCTGTGGAGGAATTGGGGAGGATCACAGGAACCAGAGGGGACAGGAGAACACCACCCACAGAATCAACTGACCAGGACTTACAGGGGCTTGCAGTGATCAGAGTCTGTAGAGATCTGACCTACGTCCTCTGCATACTACCTTATGGCTGAGTAGCTTGGTGTTCCTGCAGCTCTCCCAACAGTGGGGCAGGGGCTGCCTATGACTCTTTTGCCTATTTATGAGACCCTTTCTCTCCTACTGTGTTGTTTGTTCAGCCTTGATGTGATGGTATGTGCCTGGTCTTATTGAAGATTGTTATGCTATGTTTGGTTGGTGTCCCTGGGAAGTTTGTTCTTTTCTGAGGGCAGGCAAAGGGGAGTGGATCTTGGAGAGAGGGAAGATTTGGGGCAGAGACTAGGGGGATAGGAGAGAGGGGAAAGTGTTATCAGGTTGTAATATATGAAAGAATACAAAAAGCATGGAACCTCCTAAGCTATCAGTAATGCTCTAAAAACAGGTTATGATAATACTTAGTCCCAATATTTTTTGAACTGTTGAATTGTATGTTTAAAGTATATATATTTCATGTAAATTGAACCTTAAGAAATTTGTTTTTCTAAAATGTAGTCAACAAAAGTATCATAGTAAGTGTATTCTATAAATTTTACAAAATAACTTGAATATACTCTTGAAATTGTAAGTATTGTAGAACATTTAACATTCAAACTACTATTAAATAGTCCAATGTTTCTTCATGCAGAGCAAGCTGCTCTAGCTGATATTTCCATAATTAGGATTCTTACAATTGGACAGCAAAACTAAGTTTCTGTTTTACTCATGAATTCACAGTGGCTGTGGTTGCCAGCACAAGACCTATACAAGATAAAGCCAGTCAATATTTTCACATAGGCAGGAGAGGGGCTTCATACCTAGATTAGGAGCTTTGCCAGTTGAAAGATGCTGGAGAGTCAGTTTTCTACAGGGAAGTGGCATCAGTTAGGATGCCCTTGCTCCAGATGGCCTTATGCCCATACACATGAAGATAGTACTTATTAGACTCAGAGGGCCATGAAAGAACATCAAGAAATTTGGAGAAGTATAAGGCAGGGTGTCTGAGAAGAGTTGGAGTCAGAATGGAGAGCTGATACAATGAAAACATACTGTTTATGTGTGAAATTCTGAAAAAAGGGGAAAAAAAGAGAAGTCCCCAAAGTCATGGCTTCCCTGATAGTAGACATTATAATACAGCCTGGTGGGATCTGAAAGGAAACCAGTAAGTATGAGGTTTTGTGATCAGTGACAGTAAAATCTGGCAAAATGGGAATAGCCAGCTGATATCACTAAATGACTAAAGCATCCACATGGGAAATTTTTCCATGAATCAAAATATGACAGCAATCAACCTGCCTCATTCTAAACCGTGGCTAGGTATTTTCTGTAGGAAAGCATGAACACACTCACTCAGCGCCCGTTGTAGCTAAATTATTCTAGAGAAACTTTAGAGGTAGAACATTGGACTGATGTCACATCTAAAGAACTGTTGAGGGCCTCCAAGTAGATTCTTATGCAATTGCCTTCCCTTATGGGTTATAAATATGTAAATCTAAAGGGTAGATTTGTTCTGGAGCCATTTGAACATTTTCCTTTTGAAAAACCATAACCGCCACAATTGCTGAAATTTGATCATGCTTCCTCCCTAAGGCATTTCAAATCATGGCTCCTGTTAGATAGAGCAAATAGAACTTGTTTCAGTTTTCTATGACATGAATTATGCAATACTTTGCTCTCTTCATTCAAAACTCTCTGCCCTCCCTTCCAACGCTCTATAAAAATAAAATAAATTTGACAAATCTGAAAAACTGCAGCTATTACAAATCTAAACCTAAACAGAAGCTCTCTAGAATGTCTCCAAAATAGACGACGTGGGGTTTATAGCAGTCAAGAAACTGGGAGTGACATGATTGTATTGAACAGGAAACTTCTGCCCAAGATGTTCCTACATTGCACTCACCTCTGTGAGTTCTTGTTTATTATTGTTTGGATAAAACTTAAAAAAAAATAGGTTTAAAGTTCTGCACCCTCAACTCAGCCTACTATGTTCCCCTTGCTAATATCATGACTTGAGTAAGTTCATGTTTTGAATAAACTCTTTCTCTAACATTGCTTCTAATCAGGCTGGATGTTGGATAATATTTCCTGAAAAGATAAGATGGTAAATTATTTAGACTTAGTGAGCCTTGCACTTCTCCATCAAGCATTTATTTTTCTCTGACAGCTTCCATAGCTGCCTTTTGAAAATCTAAATTTCATTCTTAGCTTGTGGCCTGCATGTTGTATGTAGGTCAGAGTTGTTAAACCCAGAGTTGAGACATTCCAAGGAAGTAGCTGCATATTATTGTTAACTGATTACAATGCTTTCATTCTAAAGGGATCTTTTTATCTTATCTTTTCACATTTGTGATAATTGTTCCATTTGTATGGGTTTACCAATCCAAAATGGAAATTAGACCTTTGTTCCTTCAAAATGTCTGACATATTAAATCATAGAGCCCATGACTCTCAAGTAGTTTAAATTCACTAACTAAAATAGTATGGATGCATCAAGCAGTGATAGAACATGCTTTCAATCCCAGCACTTGGGAGGAAGAGGCAGGTAGAGCTCTGGGAGTTTGAGACCAGCCTGGTCTGTAGCATGAGTTCTAGGATAGTAAGGGCTACACAGAGAAATCCTGTCTCAAAAAAACAGAACAAAACAAACAATCAAAAAAGTATCATGGATAATATACTTCCACAGGTTTTCTTTTGGCTGTTTATGGAGTAATCTATGCCATTGCTTCCAGAATGATAATTATTTGTAAAGAGAACAATCTATAGCAGAGACGAGAAAAGTCACCTTACCCAGAGACTCTGTAGATTTTGGGGTCTTGCTCTCCTCATAAAGTGACAATCTTCTATCTGCTTCATTATTGTTTTGTTTAATAACTGTTGCCTAGACTCTTAAATGCTTCTTAGTAGTCACTGTCCTGACAGATAACTCTTCAGATGATTAGAGAAAAAGCAGAATAAAATCATTCCAATCAACTCTGAATATAAAAATTAGATGTCCAGGAACAAGGTCTTATCTACAAGAACAGCCACCAGAGGTGACGATGCCCTGCAAACCAGCTCTGATGTTCTCTCTTATAATGTTGATTGAATTGGATTAGATGGCAGAAAAATGTTTTTAGTTCTGAAAAATTAGGAATAGGCTGATTTTGAGAAAGTGTTAACAATGAACACTGTCTGCAAAGCTGCTCAATCAATAACAGCATCTGGGAACAACCAGGGTCAGCAACTTGATTTTGAAAGTTAGGAGATACATTTATGCAGCAGCTAATCAGCAGTACCATGGACTGGGCATCCATAGATGATGACTTTTGGAAGTCCCCAGGCCTTTATCTTCCCTGTGCTTCCTTATGCTCAGCACGGAGATTTCCTAAAACACTAGATGTGGCTACCTTATTGGAGGTTACGACCAATAGTCTTATCACAACAAACATTTTTATTGATGTTGCTGAGTATGCCTATAAGAGCAATATTGAGTGAGAGACATTTGTTCTATAAATTTTCTCACAAATTATCTTGTGACTTAGGTCTTTGTTTGTTTGTTGCTACTTTTATGCAGTAAGAGTGAAAAAAAGTGAGACTTCAAATTACAATTTGAGAAGCAGAGATGTCTTTTCTTTATTATATCATAGTTCTAATTAGTAACTAACCATTTCATTGAGCACACACACACATACACAGTGAGCATAATCTATTTGTGATATATGACTCTTAATTTATACTAAGTTTCTTTGTAAATAATTTTTATATATTTATGCTATTGGGATTTTGTTTTGTATTTAACTGATTATTAATGGCCTATAACTATTATACTATATAATTTTAATTTCTATTGAACATCTCATTATCTAATGCTGTTCTGACTTTAATAGACTTTTAACTCCAAAACGTTATTACTTATTCCTAGGAATAAGAGACAACATCTCTTGAGTTATATAGAGCCACAGATAGACAAAGTAAGTTTTGGAACAGTTCATGGATTATTGTGAAGTCACTCGTTTCTATTTAAGGTAAGTATTGATACACAAGAGTTCAACACATAGGAGAATTTGTGCAACAGTGAATCACATAAACTGTGGTGCTCCTTTAAGGCTTTACTGTGGAGCTGAAAATTGTTTATAGCCCATTGACTATATTTGTGGTGATAATGGCATTAGCTACCCAATACTAATAGCTATATAGAGGTAGAGCACATATAATTATAGCACATAATCATGGATAATCAGCTGTGTATTATGCTTTAGATATAGATTTACCATATTAAATTCTTTATATTTTTAGACAGAGTTTCATTTTATAGCTCTGGTTGGCCTAGACTCAACTTTATAAACCAAGCTAGAGCTCACAGTTCCTGCCTCTGCCTCTTGAACACTGGGATTCAAAGTGTGTGCTAACATGCCTGGCAACTAACCATATATTCTTTTTGCTGTTTTAAAGAATATCTCTTCTTCTTATTTTAAATGTTTATTGTAACTATGAGTCATCTTATGGATATGTTACGCATGTATCTCATGTATCCACGTTCCTTCTTTTTGAGAGTATAATACAATTACACCATTTCTCCCTTTCTGTTCTTCTTATATACTCATCTTTGCTTTTTAAAAAATTCTGACCTTTTTAAAATTAAACTCTGTTATATGCATATATATATATATCCACATGTACTTTTAAATATAACTTGCTTAGTCCATATAATGCATGTATGTTTTCAGGGGTGGTCATTTGGAATTGGAGAGTCAATTTGTGTGCTCTTCACTGGAGAAGGCTATTTCTCCTATTCTCAGCACTCCTAGTTCATTGGGTTTTAACCTGCTAAGTGCTGTGGCTCTTTAATACAGTTCCTCATGTTGTGGTGACCCCCAACCGTAAAATTTCTTTCATTGCTGTTCCATAACTATAATTTTGCTACTTTTGTGAATCATAATGCAAATATCTGTGTTTTCGGATGGTCTTAGGTGATAGTTCATTCAACCCCAAGGGCGTCCAGACCCACAGGTTGAGGACCATGTGCTTTAGTTGCTATTCTTTGTTTAAGGTTCAAACTTCATGGGCTTCTCTCTGTCCACTTTGGCATGTCTATTGTTGTCCTTAGTCAGCTCATGTTTTGGCAGTCATGTTGGTGAAACTTTATGGGGATAGCTTCTGATATTGCTAGGAGATACACTCTCATAGCAAGCTCCTTGATCTTCTGAGTTTTACCGTACTTTTTGTCCTCTTTTCCACAATGTTCTTAGAGCCTTGAGTGAGAGAATTGTTTTTTAGGTGTACCCATTGGGGCTGGTCTCCACAGCACTTCATTTTGATTGGTTTTAGTTTTCTATAATAGTCTCCTGTCTGTTACAAAGAGAAGTTTCCTTGATGAGAGCTGAGGACTGCACTTATTTGTGGGTAGAAAGACAAGTATTTTAGAGTGTAGTTAGAGATTACGCTGGTTTCATAACATGGTGGTGATTGCTTTTCCTCCAAGATATGTAACTTCGCAAGTACTCAGTAGTTGTTCAGGTGTCTAGTACCAGACATGATGATTTTCCCTCATTGACCATTATATACTTATTGGTATTAAGTCCAATTACAGAACCATTTGTTACTCTCAAGGTATATATGTCATTACTGCACAATTAGGGTTATCTTGCTGTAATGCTGGTCACTATTGTGGTTCATAGGCACCATAGTTAGGTAAGACTGTTTCTTGCTTCCTTCTTTTGGAAGCTTGCATGGCACCTTCTTAATCTCAGAGAGAAAGAATTCAGGTCCATTCCAGTTCAGGGTCCTCTGGGCCCTGTGTCTAAAGGGCATGGTATCTTCAGCAATAGACTTATGTTTCACCTCTTGGTGGGCACCAAGGAAAATAGCAATAGGCTATCTCTTGGACAACCCTGACCAACAACTCAAAAAAGGGCCTCTCATATCTAGTGTTTGAGTCTTTGTTTGGTGGCCTTTGGCGCTTGGAGATAGCATTGTCAACGAGATGAGAAAAGTTCATTTAAACTTTAAACCCTACTGCCCAGACCTGAATAATCATATAGAAACTATGTTAATTACAACACTGTTTGGCCCACTAGCTCGGGCTTCTTATTAACTAATACTAACATCTTAAATTAATCTATTTCTATTAATCTGTGTACTGCCACGAGACTGTGGTTTATAGGATAGGTTCAGGGCATCTTCCTTCTTTGGCAGCTACATGGCGTCTCCCTGACTCTGCCTACTCTTCTCCATATCTCTTCTACCCTGGCTATAGTCTGCTCTGCCATAGGCCAAAGTAGCTTTATTCATTAACCAATAAAAGCAACACATATATAGAAGGACATCCCACATCATCTTCCCTTTTTGTTCTAACTAAATAGAAAGATTTTAACTTTAACATAGTAAAATTATATATACAAAACACTTATCAAGCAATAATTATAGTTACAAAATTTAGTCTATTTACATTTGACAAATTAAGGAAAATACTCTATCATCTATCATATCTTCATGAGTCTAAAGTTTTATAAATAATTTATCTTTTATTATAACTAAGGAGAACTATAACTATTTGTTTTCAACTCTTCAAAGACCCCAGAAGGATATAATATTATCTAAGTAAATAGGAAGTGCATTGTAAGTAACTTCCAAAGTTCTATAATTGACAGAGACATCGCATGCTGCCTGGAAAATCGCCCGAAGTTCTTCTGTAACATTGAAGCATCTATCTTCATTTGACAGGTCCATAGTATCCAACAGACTTTTTCATAAAGCAGGAAATTTGAAGATTTGTTCTGTCTTGTAATGGTAATGTTTGTCAGGTGCTTTATTCTGTGTCCTGCAGAATGTCGGGCAGTTTCTTCTGTGAAGCAAGAATCCTGAAAGACTATCCCATCTTTTGCAAAGTTCAGCAGTCACTTTTCTGTGGGTCCTGCATGTCCAGTTTATGCAGCATACCATCAAACAGTCCAGGCAAGAGCTATTTCTTGCCCAAATGGCTAGCCTTGCTACATTGCAGGCAAATTATATAAAGAGTTTCTTCAATGTCCATCAACCTCTCTGAAGTAATGGATGCTGCCAGAAGCAGACAGGTCTCTATTGAGAGAAGTCTAAATTCTTAAAACATTTTAAATGCCATATTCTGTAGGCCTTCAAAAGGTTTGAAGGATACCTATCCATCTAAAATATATCTCTGTACATCTGGAAAAGCTAACTAACATGACTACAGTTTGATTTTAATAGATGATTATTAATCTGTATTTCTTAACTATTCGTTACTTTTTAAAATGAGTGGCACAAACACAATACCTTAAACAAGAGCAGAAACACATATACACAGTATAAGAAAATTGACCTTAAATTTGTTTCAATAGACCAAGCTCTATACCAATACAAAATATTCATCTCTGTATTATATCCCCCTTTAAATAAAACAAACATTTTTAAACAATCATTTTGGGAATTTGGGAGTATTTTTCTCCTAGCTGCTTCCTGTTGTTTGTTTGATGATGTATTTTTTTAATATTTACTATGTATACAATATTCTTTCTGCATGTATGCCTGGAGGCCAGAAGAGGCACCAGACCTCATTACAGATGGTTGTGAGCCACCATGTGGTTGCAGGGAATTGAACTCAGGACCTTTGGAAGAGCAGGCAATGCTCTTTACTGCTGAGCCATCTCTCCAGCTCCTCAATGATGTATTTTTAGGGTTTATAGAAACCTTTTGGGGCATCTTGTTCCATCAAACCACATTAACCTGTATGGAATCCATAGGTTCTCATCTTCTGTGGAAACAAGAGCAGAAACTCTTTTCAAAGTAACATATCCTTAGATTCAAATTTTGAAGTCAAGATATCTTTAAAATATTTATGCTGGCTTAGCTTAGCAGCTTGTACAATGAAATGTCTCTCTTTACTTAGCTCATTCACAGTCAAAAATTCAAAGGAAACATAAGAATATACATAATCCAGACTCTGTATTTTCCATTTTTATGTGGCTTATTTTTCTTTACTGTTTTATTCTATGACTGTCTATACTCTTTTATATTACTTTTACTGTCTCTTTAAAGACTTTGCTTTATTTTTCACAATGATTTATTTCTTTTTCTAACTGTCTGTACTCTTTTTCTTCTCTCCCTAGCCTATGTACTCTGCTTGCTGCCAGCAAACAGAGCCTATGTGAAAAAGTGTAGTTATCAAGAAGTTGCACTTGGCTCCCATTTTTGTGGGTCTAGAAGCCCTCTTTTTTTCCTTAAGCTTATTTTAGGTCTTACGTGGATTCATACCTTTGACAGTGGGCACCATTTTGTAATTGGAGACTGTACTTTCCTTTCCTGGCCACCCAGACCTAAAAAATCCCATAGAAACTATATTAATTACAACACTGTTTGGCCTATTAGCTCAGGCTTCTTATTAACTAACTCTTAGATCTTAAATTTACCCATTTCTATTACTCTGTGTGTTGCCATGAGGTTGAGGCTTACCAGAAAGATTCAGGGTGTCTTTCTTCTTTGGCAGCTATGTGGCATCTTCCTGACTCTGCTTATTCTCTCCATATCTCTTTCACCCTGGATATATTCTGCTCTGCTATAGGACAAGGCAACTTTATTAATTAACCAATAAAAGCAACACATATATAGAAGGACATTCCACATCAGACCTAGGTTCTCTTTTAAGCAAATTGTTAATAGTATGATTTATTATGATTTTTTTCAGATATCCCTATGGTTCTCCCATGCTCTTGATTGTGTAATTGTCTATTGTGGTTGCTTGTGTCTTTTGTTGTTTTCTGCCATGTCTTTTAGAGGAGAGGACCACCTTCTGAGTAGGGTGAATGTGTGATGAGCTCTGATATCTAGATTTTTGTAAGCATTCTGAAGATTGTATAATAAAGAAACACCTAATGATGCATTTCTTAGAAAGTGTCCATGTGACCATACCTCAGCACCACTGAACTCACATTTCCAAATGCCATTTAACAGTGCTCCAAGGAGTTCTCCGAAGAGCTCACTAATATGGATGTCCCTCTGTAGGTATGTTGCTTTCATTGGTTGATGAATAAAACTGTTTTAGCCAATGGCCTAGTTGAATACATCTAGGCAGGAAATCTAAACAGAGATATACAGAGAGATTAGGAAGAGTCAAAGAGGTGCCATGTAGCTGCCTAAGGAGAAAGATGCCAGAACAGAACCATACCCAGTAAACCACAGCCTTGCGGTGATACAAAGATTAAGAGAAATGGGTTAATTTAAAGTTTAATAGTTAGTTAATAAGAAGCCTGAGCTAATAGGCCAAGTGGTGTTATAATTAATATAGTTTCTGTGTGAGAATTTTCAGGTCTGGGTGGCTGGGAAATGAATGAGTAGTCTCCATTTACAGTTCAATCTTTCTTGACTGTCACTTCCAAATACTGCAATGAGAAAGTACATCGTAGAGTTTACTATTTTATTTTGGTTCCAGAAGTTCAAAGCCTTTCAGAAAACACAGTGTACCCTGCAATCAATATTTGTTGAATAAAATATTTTTTTATCTTCTAAACTTTTAAGAGAAATTTTAATTCCTTTGTATAATTATTTCTTTTATACTTGAGAATATAATATACTTACATCATTCCTCTCTTTAATATTAGAAGCTATTCCTTTAAAGTCTACTAATATGACTTCCTAAACCTGCATGAGCCAAACAAAGACAATAATAATAGTCATGCCAGAGAACACTGAAAGGAGTCGGGAACACAGGAGGCCTTAACCCTATATAAGTAATGAAATACTTTATCCTTTCAGCTCCTCAGGTAAGCAACTGCAATGTGTGAACTCAATTAAAATTAAAATGTGTTATTGCACTTCCCATTTGCATTGTTTAGACTTTAAAATTTTCAAAGACATGTTCAAAGACATAAGAGCACTACTAGCTATGTGTCTATAGTGCTCATGGTTTAAGCTTACAGCTTCTATAACATCAGAGGAAAGCTTTAAACAGATGTATTGAAAAGAAGCCTTTTCCTGATTGAGGATTTCCATAGAAAGGATCATGAGTTAAAGTTAATTTCCAGTTGAAATTTATTATTTTATCATCTGATAGGATATGAACAAAATTTTATCTAGTCTGATAATCCTGGGATAAAATTGATGATGATTATCTCAAAAGCTGCCAAGATAGCTCAGTGAGTAAGAAAGGACATTTTAGCCATGCCTGACAACTTGAACTTAGTCCCTGGAACCAACATGATAGAAGGAGAGAATTGACTTTCACAAGCTGACCTCCTCATACACCCCTATATACATAACTTCTAAACACAAAATAAATGAACATATATATTGTAGAACTAAAACTAATTTACATGCTGTGGTAGCTTGAATATAATTCACTTCCATAATCTCAAAGGGAGTGGCACTATTAGGAAGTCTGGCTTTATTAGAGTGAGCATGGTCTTGTTGGAGGGAGTGTATCACTATGGAGGCAGGTTCTCCTATGCTCAGGATACTGCCCAAAGTCTCAGTCTGCAAAATGTAAGATTCTCAGCTACTCTTCCAGCACCACATCTGCCTGCATGCTGCCATGCTTCCTATCATGATGATAATGGACTGGACCTCTGAAATTCTAAGTGAGTCCCACCAATTAAATATTATCTTTATAAGAGTTTCCATGGTCATGGTTACTCTTTGTAGCAACATAAACCTAACTATGACAGAAATTAGTAGCAGAGTCTGAGGTATTGCTGTGATAACTCTGACCATGATTTTTTTTTGAGTAATCTGGACTTTGGGAGTTTGAGTTAGGAGAGCAGGAGAATGCTTTAAATGCTTCTAAATGGGCCAACTAGTAGGAACATGGAAGACAGTTGTGCTCAGTGTGATTTGATGAACTGTGGGGGGCACCTCAAGAGTTTTCAGAGGAAAAGAATGTTAGTATGTGACCTAGACATTGTTCTTGTGATACTTTGATGGAGGAACTGGCTGCCCTTTGCCCTTGTCCAAAGCATTTGCTTGAGACTAAAATGAAGAGTTCTGGGTTAATTCCATTGTTAGAAGAAATCTCAAAACAGCTGAGAATACACTTTGTCAAGTGGTTTTTAGTGGTAACTCTAATGAATAGTTATAATAAAAAGGAGCAAGCTGGGCAGGGATATTACAAAATTAGATTTTTGATGCAAAAAAGAGCACTAGGTATTGTAATATAGCTGAATTATGTGTTTAAGGAGAAAAACAGGTTAAGAAATGGGATAAAATGATTGGTGACCTCAGGGTAAGATCCCACTCAGCTAAGTTTCCAACCTGTTGAAAGAAGCTAAAGAAAAGCTTAGAGCCAGGTGTTGTAGGGCACACCTTTAATCCCAGCATATGGGAAGCAGAGGTTGTTGGATAGATTTTGAGCTCAACCTGTACAGAGTAAGTGTCAGGACAACCAAACTTAGGTAGTGAAAGACTGCAAGCTGTTGAATATGTAATTGAGTGAGGGAGCCATGTTCCAGCCCCAGCAATCAGCAGAACTTGGCAACTTCAGCCATATGATTCTGGCTTTATGAGTTAGGGATGAAAGAAAGGAGTTATAGAGTAAAGCTGCTGAGGTTGGGCATGTGTCAGGGGTCTTCTTGAATGGAGGTTTAGTAAAGAGGCCATTGCGTGAAGCTGTGAAGTTGAAGCCTGGAATGTCTTAGAGAACCTAAGTTGTTAGAGATGCCAGAGTCATGGGATACTTGTTGAGGACAGCTGCTAACTGGTAGTGGAACCAACCCAAGTTAAAGAAGTGTGTTGTAGTCAAACCTGAGCAGAGTTGGAGATCTGAAGAGTATTTTGGCATCAGGCATGGAGATCTAATGTTCGAAGTTTGCTCAGCTGATTTTTGGTCTTGTTTTGGTTCTATATTTCCTCACTATGCTCTTTTCCCTATGTTTTGGAATGGTAATATATATCTTGTGCCATTAGATGTTGGAAGTATGTAATCTGAAATTGGGTGAGTCTCAGAAGAAACTTTGGATGGTAACTTCTGAAGTTTGACTAAGTGCATTTTGCATTATGATATTGTTACAAGCTTATATGGGCCAGGGAGTAAGATGTGGTAGTTTAAATGTAATTGATCTGGCTTTGTTGGAGTGGGTATGGCCTTGTTGGGGGAACTCTGTCACTGTGGGGCAGGTTTTGTGTTCCCCTGTACTTAGAATACCTACCACCCAGTGTCTCAGTCTATACCCTGCTGTCTGCAAGATGTAGGACGTTCAGCTATTCCTCCAGCACAGCTCTCTGCATGCCACCATGATCCCCATCATAATGATAATAGACTGAACCTCTAAACTGTAAGTCAGCCAGCCCAATAAAATGTTTTCTTTATAAGTGTTGCCGTGGTCAAGGTATCTCTTCATAGCAATAAGGGTCGTGGGAGAGGGTAGAAGGGGAAATGAAAGGAAGGGAGGGGAGCAGAGAAAAATGTGTAGCACAACAAAAACAACTGAAAAAGAAAAAACTCAAAGACAAATATAAATAGCATACATAACTTGTTTTTGTATTTTGATGATCATCAACTCACTCTGTCAGCATATGTGTATATATATGTGTATATATACATATATATGAGTTATATGATGTATCACCTTTGTGTTTCTTGCTCGCACTTTTGGGTATATAACTGTAGTGGCTAAATCAGTAAACAGTACTTACATTAGTGAAGTAAAGGTTGCCTGAAGTGGAATTCATGATGTTTCCATTTCTCATGTCATATAGTCAGGAGATAGAGATAGGGAATTGTAGTGAGCCGCATGGAGCCGCACCTTAAAGATGGCACTGGCTTTCGCCCCCCGTGATTCCGAAAGCGAGGGCTCTCTGAAAAACAACTCCATATATGGCCTGTGTCCGCTTGGGCTGCAATCACTCCCGGATCGCATGATGATCATCAGATGTTTGCATAATTGCCAGGACCAATAGACTATGGCCACGTGGCAATCCAGGGTTGGCAGCCTTGGCCTATTTAAGGGCTGGGAGAGGCTTGCACGGAGAGAGACTCCAATGCTGTAAAAAGGTCCTGAATAAACCGCTAACAAGAAGAGCTCCGGTTTCACGTCTTTTCCTTGCTGGATGAGGGAGGGGCGTGACAAATGGTGGCCCGTACAGGGAACCTCTCACTCGCGACAAATGGTGGCCCGTACGGGGAAACCGACCTTCCATTGTCTCTCCATGCAGCTCAGAACTTGCAGTGGTCAGGGGGTGCACCGGTAAGTCCTCAGGTAATCAG
>LOEQ01011971.1:1636-12345 GCA_001685075.1 Bramus lutescens
GTAATATTATATTCTTCTGGAGTCTTTGATGGAGTTGAAGAATATGTAGTTATAGTTGTCCTTAGTTATGATAAAAGATAAAGTAGATATAAATATTGTAACTGTATTTATTGTTTGATACCTGTTTTGTTATATGTAATTTTGCTATGTTAAAATTAAAACCTTTCTTTTTATTTAAACAGAAAAGGGAAAATGGTTTGGAATGTTGTTCTGTATATGTGTTGCTTTTATTGGTTAATGAATAAAGAAAATGCTTTGAGCCTATAGCAGGGCAGAACAGAGCTAGGCAGGGAAAACTAAACTGAATGCTGGGAGAAAGAAAGCAGAGTCAGGGAGATGCCATGTAGCTGCCACTGGAGACATATTAAGTCAGAACCTTGCTGGTAAGCCACAGTCACATGGTGATACACAGATTAATAGAAATGGGTTAAATTAAGATGTATGAGCTAGCCAATAAGAAGTAGATCTAATAGGCTAAGCAGTGATTTAATAATTAATACAGTTCTGTGTAGTTATTTCCGTTCTGAGCAGCCCAGAACAAACAAGTGGCCTCTTACTATAGAGATGTAGTGGCATTTCAATTGTATTTTAGATCTGAGATGTAAAACAGTCCCATTGGTCAGCCTTATAAACTAGATTACGGTAACACACATCTTTAATCCCATTAGCCACACTAGTTGCCATAGAAATTGGGTGGTACGTACTTTTAATCCCATTGGTGCATGTCTTTAATTTCAGCCCCAAAGAGGAATATAAAGCAGGGGTGGGGGAGACAGCTCTCAGACACAGTCTCATTCTGAGATTCCTGAAGGCAGGATCACCATTTCATACTGAGGTCAAGGTAAGAAAAGCCAGTGGCTGGTTGTTTTGCTTTTTCAGATCTTCAGGTTGAACCCAATTTCTCTCTCTGAGTTTTTATTAATCGTACTTCGAAGAGAAGATTTTTTTTCTCTTTTGGTTTTTGGTCTTGAAGACTGGGAAGTCCGAGGTTGAGGGGATGTAGCTGGTGAGTGTATCCTTGCTTCTTCCTCCTAGGTAGAAGGCACAGCATAGAAAGTGTGCACGAAGGACAGCAAACAGTCTCCAGTCTTTCCATAATTAGCATCAATCATCATGAGATTGCTGTCCCAGCACCCACACACCTCCCATCTGGCTGCATCTTGCAATGCTGTCACATTGGGTTATGAATAATTTTCCAACACATGCTTTTTGGCAGGCACATTCAGACTTTAGCAAGAGCTGAGTAGAGACTAGCAATTTGTTAGTGCATGAGAAGACAATTCACTTCACTGTAGTTAGACTCTGTGGGTTCCACATTATATTAATGCAGTTAAATGCTGTGTTGCTTGAACATATGTACAGGGTTAAAAAAGGATTGTGGGCCTGGAACCAGTGACAGAATCATTCTAACATATTAAATATTGGTCACTGTTTAGCTTGTTACTATTAGCAAACCAATCACTACCCTGGAGAGCATCAAATCCCTCTGTTTCCCTTTTTTTGTTGGCTTCCTTCTCTTCCAGTATGCAATGGATCAGGGAAGAACAGGGAAACAGGAATGGGTGGAATATCCATAATGAGATGACCTACCAGAGAAAAGACACAGTGGCCCCATCCTTCTGCTAGGCCTTCACCCCAAGAATCTTATGGATTTAAACTGCTGTTATTGCATGGAACATTTCAGCAAAGGTCACTTTTGTTTGGGTTGGTTTCCAAGTGTTGTTTGGTATTGATTGGGATAGATGAAAGAGGTTGGCTTCCATGCCATTATCTTGTCCTGAAGATCTCCTTTGGCTCTTCTGGTCCTCTTGTTGTCCTAAATTCCAAATGTGCTTTCTCCATATCCTTCTTTATATAGCTACTATTGTCTGATACTTGTTCAGCTCTTAAAGACACCACCTCCCTTGTCTTTACATGGTGTAAGAGCCAGGGCCAGAGCCTTACCTCCGTCCCTAGATGTGACCAGGTGGTCAGGACCTTGCAGCATCTCCAACCCCATTGATGGTGCTTTGCTTCAGTATTGCACAGTAAAGCTAGAAAACAAATGATGCCAATATGCGAGGCAAGTGGCATTTCACCAGAGATGATGTATAACGGAAGTGATATTTAGAGAAGATTAACTTGGCAAACAGGAAGTGTTGGAATATAGCAAAAGGAAAATTTGACAAAGGTCGTTCCACGCTGTAGCAATAAGCCATCCTGGTCTCGGGCTCTGTCTGATTGAGAAAACCAGGATTCTCTGTTGCTTGCTCAGCTGGCATTTAGACTATTTTAGTGATTATAGAAGAAGCAGGCGCTGCCCAGGCTTCTTTAACTGTATAACCTGGGGGACTCTGTATGAATAAAAGCAACTCTGTGGAAGCTCAGAGCTATCCAGGAACAGAGGTAGGCTGAGTGGAAGATTGGGGTTCAAAAGGAGAACCATCAATAAAGAGGAAAGTGCCACCTTTAAAATGTGATCATGGGGGAGGAGAAAGGGGGCAGAAGAGACTTGTGTTAAATGCTAGCGCTGTGCATTTAACACAAGAAATGCTGCAAGTGTGGAAGAAACTCTAGCATGTTTATCCCATAGGTATAACGACGAATATCATTAGTATCTGTATGGCTTTTGTTTTTCCAAAATTAATTATTGGTTTGTTATATAATTATAGAAAAATAGTAAGCCATTATGAAGAAAAACATCTACATAGCACTGTATGCTTTTCTGTATGTATTAATTTATGTTTACATGCAATAGAAAATTCATGTAGAAAATACATGGTGTTCTACAGCTATTACCTTAAAAACAGGTAATTTAGCAAAATCTCTCATCACTCGCATTTCTGCAGATAATACAGTCTTTTCTCACCTTCAGTAAGTCTGATTATAAAATAAATGTAGCAAAATCCCTTGATCTACACGATCATAAGTATGCCAAACACAGCACACATTTCTCTGTAAGAGTTCATAATAAAGAAGTTGCTTCCCACTAATATGATAGTAATTTGATATTGATATAAAATCTCAAGAGATTAAGACTAAGTAGTATCATTATGCACACAATTATGCATAGTTATTACAGAACTAAGTGTAGTGATTAACAGTCCCAGGGGTAAATTCTCACCCCACGAGCATCACATACAAGAAAACTTTGCTGTTCTCTGAAGCACGGTGAAGTCTGTTTGCAGTGAAGGAGGAGGACCTTCTGTAATTTGCATACATGCCCTTGTGGTAGAGCATCCCCCAGGCCACATTCATTTCCTTGCTCCTCCTCCCTGTATCCCTATCACCACATCACTGGTTTGAATCATTAGGGAATATGTATTTGCTTTAGTTATTTTTTTTCAAGTTGCAACTGTACCAGATTGCAACTACATAATAACATATGTTAATTACATCAGACACACAGGTGCCCAGCGAATATTAACTAACAGGTCCCCATGACAAACCTCGGAAGATGAGACATTACAAATATGATAAATACCTTGTGGGTCTTCTCTGACATCACTCCTCACATCCACACACACAGGAGCCATCTTTTTGCTGTCAACAAAATGCCTTTATATATTGACTATATATAAATATGCCAATAAGCAATATACAATATTGCTTTTTCAACTTAAAATTAGATTTTAAAATATTTGCTCATGTCTATGTTTTGATAGTTCCTTTACCGCCTCATTTGTCTTTGTGATTGTGCGATTCAGTACCTCTCTGGTGCCCTCATTTTTACTGAGTAGGATGCTCCTCTCTGTTGCCACTACCCCATGTATTTATTCACATTGCTGCTGGTTGCATTTGAAGTTATTTCTAAAGTTAGTGAGTTGGATGCAGCATTGCTATAAACAGTCTAGTGAGGACTTCTTTGTTCATATCTGTGGAAGTCTCAAGAGAGCATTTAATTATTTCCAAAATGCACAACACATGTCCACGTGTTTTAAGAGTGGATAAGAGCCCCAACCCGCGGGCTCTAACAAACTGGGAATTCATGGTGGTATTTTTCATCAAGTTGATGATATCTTTGTTGAATTAAATATTGTCGTGCTGGCTACTTTTTATGTCAGCTTTATGCAAACTAGAATAATCTGAGTGGAGGGACTCTTAATTGAGAAAATGCCTCTGTAAAATTGGGCTGTAGACAAGCCTATAGGACATTCTTTTAATTAGTCGTTGATGTGGAGGGCCCAAAGAGGCTGAGCAAGCCTGGAGAAGCAAGCCAGTTAGCAGTACTCCTCCATGGCCTCTACTTGCTGTCTACTTCCTCCAGGTTCCTGCCATGACCCCCTTCAAGGGCAAACTGTGATATGGGAGCGTAAGCAAAACAAACCCTTTTCTCTCCAAGTTGCTTTTGATCATGGTGTTTCATCAGAGCAATAAAAACCCAAACCAAGACAACAGACTTTAGCACTTACATACAGGAGCAAAGAGTTGTTAAAATCTTCACTTCTTCCAGGCATCAGAGGATTATTTTGTAAGCGACCAAGAGAGGGATTAGCCACTAGGAAACTGTGATAATCACCAGTGGTTACATAATGATGGCCACAGAGCACTTGGTTCTAGAACGGAAAGCAAGAGACTTATCTTCCTGTGTGCACGAAAGCTTGGCCGTTTGGACTGAGCAGGAGAGACGGTCAGGTGTGAGCAATCAGCGTAATCTCCCACCTCCGCAACTAAGTGTTTCTGTCAGCCTGTTCTGTGTTTTAGGATAATAAAATAGCCCTTAGAAAATAAAACAAAAGCAACAAAAAATGGATACTTTTTACATGTTAATATGAGTCTTTGTCTTCTGTGTAGGCTTCTACACTCAGACAGCAGAATATACCAAGGACCAGAGCTGCAAGGGGAAATTGGGTTTGATGAGACTAAGGAACATCAAATGGTGCTTGCGTCAGAATTACATTATTGGAGATACAGAGTTCACTCTCTCACTTAAACATCCAGAGCAATACAGACACCCCTGAGCAGCAAGCTGATCTCAATTTTCCTCCTCTACAGGATCCAGGTCTCATCACCGTTGGGCAGTTATAACTAAGAGGTGGAAAAAAATTCAAAAGTGAATTTATTTACATAAAATCAGATACATTTATTGGATTAAAAAAATCACTATTTCTACTTTAACACCAAGATTTAATGTAACATTTTGAAATAAAAAGATTGATGGCAAGTTCAGAGTGACTTATAAATGTATTCACAAAAACAATTAAATATTGAAATCCTTCATCTAAGAGCCGGGCCTGGCAGTGCCAGAAAAGACTGTATGATGGACCAAAGAAAGGAAATGAGTCCAAAATTAAGAAGCCCATGATTAAGTTATTGTGGGAAAATAATTGCAGTTAAAAAAATAAAAGTGATACAGAGAATTGCACATAGTTAATTTTAATTTGGTTCTTAGGCCATAAAGAAAATGGAGAGAAACGAAATGTATTTTCCATCCTGAAGTTCAGAAAGTTTTTCCATTCTTAGTTTTTATAGTTCATTAATCTATTAAAGGAAAAGCAGTCTATCACAAACATATTAATCTAGCTGTCTTTGAAATGGTTCATGCTCCATTTTACTGATCATTTATTTATTTTCAATTTCCACAGTTCTGCATAGAGATCAGAAATAAGAGGGAATTCAAAACCTGGCACAGTTCTCTCTGAGAACAAATTAAAACATGATGAATATCTGAGGCCACAGTTTTATTTTGTTTTTGTTTTTTATGGATTCTATTTATTTTATTAGAATTTCTTTCATTGGTCTTAGGGTATATCTTAGTGGGTAGAGTGCTTGACTAGTGGGAACAAAGCCTCCAGTCTCTCCTGCAGCACCATATAAAATTGGAAATCGTGGCACATGCTTGAAGATCAGCACTCAGGAGATGGAGGCAGGAAGATCTAAAGTACAAGGTCATTTTTGGCACCATAGTAATGAGATCAGCCTCATCAACATGAGAACCTTTATCTCAAAACACCAAACCAACTCTCCTCCTCAACTCAACCAACCACAACAAAACAGAACAAAAGGAAAGCATCAAAGAAGGCCTGGGATATGCACCCTGATGGAAAACTTGTCTGGTAAAGCTCCAAGCCCTAGGTTGGCCCTCCAGTTTAAGAATACAAGATCGTTTGTTGAGTTGCTGGTGCGTGTCTATAATCTTATTTGGGAAACGGCGGCAGGCGTATTAGGAGTTCCTCCATGACAAGTTCAAGTCTAGTCTCTGGGCTCCATAAGATCCTGCCTCAAAAATCAATTCTTCTATGTAGAAAGTAAAAAAAACCCCTCATAGGTTTACATGTCTATTTTCCAGCAACTATTTCTGTGGCCCTAGAACCCATCTATTAGCTTCATTAAGTTTGAAATAGAAAAATGTGAATACTGAGTTTGTAATTTATGAGAAAAATATAACTTTAAATACTGGCTCTACTGCCTATTAGCCGTGCAGTGTTAGTTACAGGCTACTTAGCCAGTCTCTATTTCATTCATTTTTAGCTCTAAAAATTCTCAATAATATCAGGACCTTTTTGTTAGGATTATTGTGGCAATGCCCAAGAATTGGAAAGTAGTAAATTAATGTTAGTTATTACAATAACTTGAAAACTTAAGGGAATTGAGCCAAATAATGAACAGTTCAGCACTTTTCCAAGCATATCCATTTATCATGGCTTTAAAGAACCACTTGCTTTAACAGTTTAACTAGACAATGGCTGAGTGGAAAATGCACCCTGCTCTCCTTCCTTCCAGTCTCCTCTGACAGCAATGAAAACACCTTATACTTAGCAATGATATGGGAGGAAGAGAGAAAGGGTGAGGGCGGTGCCTTCTCAATAGAGAGATGAGAAAAATATACCACTGACATTGCTTTTCATAGATGACCAGTCCTGGGGCAGTTCCTGAGGTCACTCTGAACCACTCGTCAGAGGAAATTACACAAAATAACAGGCGATTCAGTCACTCTCAGTGTTGGTCTCCTTACAAAGAACTACTTCATTTGTGCTCTTAAAAGGTAGGACTTTTAGAAGCAGATAAAAAGTGAAGAGGTCACATAGATTTTTTTTTCTTTTTTGCTGAGAGACACAGTTTTTAAACCCTTCAACCCACTGCTTCTAGTGGGAGACCACTGCCACCCTTGACCACCGGTTACTAGAAAGAGCTGGATTCTGCTTTGTTGCATATAAGAAAATACAACCAGATGAAGGAGGGCTTATCATGGGCTTGTGAAATAATGCCAACCCTGGAGAAGAGAGAATCAGCACACAGTAATAAGACAGTGGCTTTATTTTCTTTGAAAGCTGCCTCTCTCTTAAGTCATCAGTAATTGCAATTGCTTTACTCTCCAGAGAAGAGGGAGGCTACCACATCAAAGGCTACTGTGCTAGGGGGTCACTTTGGTTTTTGTTGTGTTTTGTTTTGTTTGAGATAGGGACTCATGGAACCCTGGCTGATCTTGAGCTTATTATGAATCTGAGTTTGACTTTGAACACCCGATACCCCTGCATCTACCTCTATACTGCAATTTTCATAATCAACCAAGCCTACGAATACATATTTGGAGAAACAGCAAAATGTTTTTCAAGCAAACAAACTGAATAACATATGCAATGTGATACTATTTATTTAAAACATACAACATAGGCATACAACTTATTTTTATGTGTATATGTGGGTGTCCCTGCATGTGTACGTCATACACATGAATACAATTGGGTGCACATGTCAGGGAAAACTTGAAGAGGTTATTGAATCCCAGGAGCTGGAGTTAAGACGGTTGGGAGCCAATTTTTACCTAGAAATAATTAGTACGTCTTGGGCCTCTGGTTTATTGCAAGAGCAGCAAGTGCTCTTAACTGCGGTGCTATATTTTGTTTTGCTGCTTATAAAGCAATACTTATAACTAGCACCCAAGAGAAATAAATCATTTCTAGGTAAAAATTCAGGTGTGTGTAGCGATGATGAGAAGGTGTGAAGCAAGAGCATGTACATAGAAGGCAGCAGGGATCGTTGGCAGGGAAGCAAAGGGTAGTTTTCATGTCAGCTGATACATTTGTAAAGTATCCTTTTGCTTTTAAAGTGGCTTCTTGTCTTATGTCAGTAATTTAAGCATGGAAGCATTGATTTAAAACATTTCAAGAGATAGCTATGCCTTTATGTGTCCTTAACTCATTAAAATTTGTCTCTAGAATAGATTTTGCATGGTAACATAAAGATTTTTTCCAGAGCTCAAAAATCCCCATTGTGAATGACTGTCCTCTAAGCCAAGCAACAGCCATTTTGTGGAGTTCAGGTGTACCTGCTCTAAAAGGGATTATCTCAGCAGGGCTTGATGACTGCTTATACCCCTCACAGAGGATTGGGGAGCACTGTGAGACCCTCATCTGAGTACCCAGTCACTCCTTACCACCTGTTGGAGACAACTCTGCCTTAATTGCACATGGCCTGGTGGAGGGGCTAGAGTATAAAGACAGTTGGAGAATAAGAGTGTGTGTGTGTGTGAATGTGTGTGTGTGTCTCTGTGTGTGTCTCTCTGTGTGTATGTGTGTTTCAACTATGTGGCTACAGGAAAGCCCTTATCCATGCTTGGCAAAGGCTTTCCCAGGTGTGGCCTGTTGGAGAAGGGAACACCCACGCCCCTCAAAGTAGCCACTCACCTAAGCTCTGTAATGAAACCTCATAAATTCATGCTTAGGTTTGTTGTTGGGGTCTTAGGAGAATGGGTAGATGTTGCTTGCTTCTCCTTGTCAAAACCCGCCTCAGTTCATCATTCATCTCTGCACAGGTCAGCACACCTGCCCTGTATTTGCTCTTGTTTTGTAAATGAGACCTCTGGCACACGCTGCAAAAAAATGTGTCAAGCAGCACATTTGACACAAGTGGCTCTAACTTGAGTACTTGGATACAATAATGATCTCAAAATGCGACAATATACATGAGAGGGTTTGTTTCTATACAGCATAGAAACATGAGTGCACCCGAGTGAATCCGAGGCTCCAGTAAGCGTCTGTTCATTTTAAGAGCTCTTCCACGTGGAACACCTGGTTGCTCCTCTACTTCTGCAGGGCAGGCTGAGAGGCCTCTAGTCTGATTTGTGGTGCTGTCTGGAGGGGCGGAGCTGGGGATGTCATTTGACCAGGTGGTCAGACTCACGTGGGTGGGCTTTCATTTCCTCTGCTAGCTTCAGAAGCTATGTAACCTACAGCAAGACGGAGGGCCGTCTTCAGTCTTAATGTCTCCTGCCACATGCAAAACCATCTGTCCTCACTAGCTTATCTGTTATGTCCTGTTTTACCACAAAACCAGTTAGAGCTGTACTCTTTCTTGTCTGCTGGTGTCCTTTCTCCTTCTAGAACTGCCCCACCTGCTTGGGCCCAGATGGTATAGTTTCACGTGGCCCATCACTTGCATTTGAACCTTGAGTTTGATCAGGTTTCCAATCGGATCGTTCTGTGAGTAAGTCTGGCTTTAAAAATGGTCTGAGCACTAATGAAATCCTCTTTCAAATATCTTTACAGGGATAATTTAAATACAAAACAACTTCAAGACTCTCCAGTTTCTCAATTACCATTGTGTGAAGATGTCAAGTGTCTCTTTTATATGGGATGTTAGTTATACAAAGTCTTTAATCTTTGAGATAAGTTAGCATGAGAATTTTTTTTTATAATTTTATGAAGCCAAAAAATGTACTTATACATGCTTTCCTATGTGGGATAAAAATTTAAAGGCACAAGAAGGGAGTTTACATGTGTGTTATATCAAGAACCATATAAATTTGCTGCCATTAGGGAAAATGAACAGGTTCCCTTTTGCAGGTTGCCTATGGGATAACATAAAAAAGCATTTTGGGGCTTAGAAGAAAAAAGAAGCTAACATGTTTATTTGTTAACTGAAACTTAAACTTTACTTATTATTGCTGTGTATACACGTATGATTACGGGCATGAGCATACCACTGAGAGAAAGCGGAAGGCAGGAGGCAGCCTTGAGGAGTCAGCTCTCCTTCCACCTTTGCATGGGTTCATCTTCATTCTGTTCACTGTTCGCCTCGCAAGGCTGAAAGCACACCAGCATCACAATTAGGGACCTTCCAGGACTCAAATTCTAGACTTCACGGTTCCTTCAAGCTGTGGCTGAAGATAAGAAACTCTTATTCCTTGGAGTCTGTTTTGCTGAGCAGGTAGAATATTTCTCTTCCAATGGAAAGAAAGTACATCGAAGAAGACTTTTATCCCAACTCAATGAAAAACATGTCCTATCTCAGTTGCTGGCAAATTCACAGCAATTGCTTCTCTCCTGTTTGGGGGACATTGTGCCATTATAAATATTTTTTCTCATACCTGAATGATTGATTTTTTAAAAAAATTTTGACTAAATTAAGAATTCACACTTTTAATATAAAAATTTAAGGTTTGTTTCCCTGGACACATTCAATTAGTCTCTCTGTGACCTGTAAGTATAGAATTGCTGTCTACAAAGTGTCCAACTATGTTTTAGATTCACTATCAAGCAACTGTCCACATTTTATAAATGTGTGTATATGCATAGCTCACTCTATGTAAATGCATGTATATATGCATTTAGATACTCCATTGTATAGTGGTTTCATACCTATATTCATTGACATATTATTATCAAGGTCATCTTGACTGCACAAAGTTAAAAAAATCACAGAAAGACACAATATAAAAACTAGAAGATAACCAGTATCTGTTGTGGGAGCTCCTTCCGCTCCTTCAGCCAATAGCCGCTGAGATACCA
>LOEQ01011972.1:12517-27205 GCA_001685075.1 Bramus lutescens
GGTATCTCAGCGGCTATTGGCTGAAGGAGCGGAAGGAGCTCCCGCAACAGGAAGTCCTTCTGTATATGTGTTGCTTTTATTGGTTAACTAATAAAGAAACTGGCTTGGCCTGATAGGGTAGAACCCAGCTAGGTGGAGAAAACTGAAATAGATGCTGGGGGAAAGAAAGCTGAGTCAGGGAGAAGCCATGGAGCCTGAGACAAACACATCAGAAACTTGCTGGTAGGCCACGAGTCTCATGGTAAAATATAAATAATGGAAATGGGTTAAATTAATATGCAAAAGGTAGCCAATAAGAAATTAGAGCTAATAGACCAAGCAGTGATTTAATTAATACAGTTTCTGTGTGGTTATTTTGGGAGTCTGGGAAGCCAGGAAACGAACAAGCGGCCTCCTACTACACATTCTGATGTGCCCATGGAGCTTCAAGACTGGTTGGGTCATCACCAATTTAAATAAAATTGGTCAAGAAGGACTTCGTTAAATCTTGTTGTTCATGAATCGAAAGTCTCTCTTTCTTTCTTTAAATTATTTGTGGATTAATACAGATACAATACAATGCACATCTTTTGCAACAACAAAACAATAAAACAAAACTGGAGCTATCAACATTCAGTTTTTCATTGATATAAATTTTAATATACAGTTATGATAGAAAAATCATCTTTCTATTTATTTTGTAAGATTAAAGCCTTTGACTGGACTCATCTTTGAATGAATCAGACCCTTTTGGAAGAATCACCTATACACTGTCAGTTTCTATTTCATAACAAGCAGAGAAATAACATTGTAAGAGAAAGAAGAATTTCATGACTAACGTAACTATGAAGAAAAGATAGCCAGCCTCCTAATAAAATAGTAATGCTGCAAGCTCAGCGGCTCATAAGACATGTATGACCTTCAGCCAGTAAAGTGTGAGCAGAGATTTAACTGTTGATGGTTGATGGCGTGGAGAAAAACATGCAAGCACCCCAAAAACCTCCTTACTGCAGCAGGTGGCAGGGAACGGGGTCTCTGATGGCTACAGGTGTCCATTTCGTAGCCAATCAAAAATACAGTGTCTACCACCCTACATTTGTGGGGAGGGTCTCCTGGCATGGAAAAATATGATGGGGTAGGAGAGGCCGACTCCTTGGCAACCGGCACCACAACTTAAATGAAATAAAACGCTTTTCTGTACCATCAAGAGTGAAGCTGAGTGGTAGTGCAAGTCTGTTACCCCACAACTAGGGAAACTGAGGCAGAAAGATTGTAAGTTTGAGACCAACCTGAGTTACACACGACCTTGTGAAAAGGGGGTAGGGGCCAGGGAGGACGGAAGAAGAGGACTCAGGAAGCGAGATGAAGCAACACGCTTGGTAAATTCCCAACTCGTGTTTTTCTGCTGCTCCAAACTCTTCCAGAGGATCAAGCCACCAACGAATTCGAAAACACAGGGAGGGAATAACTCAGAACACAGACTACGTTAAAAAACGGTGAGGTGAACAAAAAAGGCAGAATCAAGATTCGGCATAGACAGAGCATAAGTTCGGAGAGATGAGGACGTGGTAGCTTTGCAGTACTCCTGCAAATCGCCCACAACCCAGAAGCAGCCCCTCGGTTTGGTAGCATTTATCAACCCATTGAGAGCTGGGTAGAAACTGCTCATGCTGACCCACACTTAGCTGTGGACCTAAACGGTTAGCAGAAAGATGCAGCTTGCACTTCAGTAAGTCCTTCTCCCTCTCTCTCTCCCTCCCTCCCCCCACCATCCCTCCAGCCTGACTCAAAACGTGCACAAACAACAACAACATACAGAATCAATCCTGTATAGTTCAGGGTGTCTGCTGCTGGCCCCTTCGCCGTAGGTCTGTGGCTAGTGAGCGGTGTCATTCCTTGTCACGGAACTTGGTTTTCGTAGCGTCCGCCTGTTCTGGCAGTCATCCGGGCATTCTCTCATTTCTGGTCAATGTATCTCACCAAGGTGAGTTTCAGGTATGGATGCTACTACATATACAGGGGCGTTATAGGGTTTTTTTTTTAATGTTTTTATTGTTCTAGGGTGGGAGTTAGAAAGTGAGCAAATTAGGCCTCGACTGGCAACGTGGAGATGTTTTTGATGATCTTGCTGCTAACAGTGATGAGACAGATGTGTAATGACTTGTAATGACTGTGCAGGTAAAGGTGACTTCCCAGAGGGCTGACTTGGGCTGCTTGCCTGGCTAGCAGGACGCGTGCAGTCTGTCTTTGCTTCTTAACCGTTGCTCCCCTGCTCCTCTCTGCTTCCCCCTCTCTGCTAGGATCTCTGCCTTTGTGCACCTTTGTATTTGGTCAAATTCCTTTCAAAAAAAAAAAAAACAGAAATGGCCATTAAAGATCCCATCTGGGCCATTCTGTATATAAACATGGTGAGAAGGTTCTAGATTAACATTGGAGGACCAAGGTTAAAGCTAAAGAACTAAGAACTTATTTCTAGGGCTTTCCAATCTGCTCTGAGAACAAATGCCCTCCATTTTGACTTGATCACAATGGATGTGCAGCAGTTACTGTCCCCAGTGGAGAGTCAGGGAGAGGAGACCAGAGGCAGGAACTCAGAGCAACCATGGAATGTATGGGGGATCCAGAGGACCTAGATGCTAACACATAACCTGACAAAGACAGTATGTTCAATAAGTTCTCCAGACAAGGTAATTCTTACAATGTGGATGGAAACATGAGAGAGACAGAGACAGAGACAGAGAAGGAGAGAAACTATTATACAGTTTATTTTTTGACAATTCAAATATAATTTTAATAATATACCACATTACATAATTTATGACCTGCAACTGAAAATTAACTGAAAATAATGTAGAAAAATTTACATTCCTGTCAAAATATTTATCCATATACAGACAAAGAAGTGTCATTCTCACTCTTCAGGCAAGAATTCTTCTCACACACAGTGGCTACTACAGTGCCCCACAGCTAGTTTTGAAGGAGAGGATAAATGACCATGCGTGTTAAATACCAATACCCTACTCCTAAGGTGTTATACAATATTACTTCAAATATGTGACAGTGTTGTACATTTGTCTGTGTTGCCTTTGGTTTTTTCTTTTTTATTGATTTTAATGAGTTATGCATTTTTCTGGACTCCTCTCCCTTACTCTCCCCTCCCCTTCAACCCTATCCCATGGTCTCCATGCTCCCAAGTTACTCAGGAGATCTTGTATTTTTCTATTTCCCATGTAGATTAGATCCATGTATGTTTCTCTCAGGGCCCTCATTGTTGTCTAGGTTCTCTGGGATTGTGAATTGTAGGCTGGTTTTCTTTGCTTTATATCTAAAAGTCACGTATGTGTGAGTACATGTGATAATTGTCTTTCTGTGTCTGGGGTACCTCACTCAATATAATGTCTCCTAGTTCCATCCATTTTTCTGCAAAATTCAAGATGTCATTTTTTTGCTGTGTAATACTCCATTGTGTAAATGTACCACATTTTCCTTATTCATTCTTCAGTCGAGGAGCATTTAGGTTGTTTCCAGATTCTGGCTATGGCAAACCATGCTGCTATGAACATAGTTGGGCACATGTTCTTGTGGCACTATTGAATATCCTTTGGGTATATACCCAAAAGTGGTATTTCTGGGTCTTGAGGAAGGTTATTTGCTGATTTTCTAAGAAATTGCCATACTGATACCCAAAGGGATCATACCAGTTTGCACTCCCACCAGCAATGCAGGAGTGTTGTTCCCTTTACCCCACATCCTTTCCAGCATAAGCTGTCATCAGTGTTTTTGATTTTGGCCATTCTTACAGGTGTAAGATGGAACCTCAGAATTGTTTTGATTTTCATTTCTCTGATGGTTAAAGATGTTGAGCATTTCCTTAAGTGTCTTTCAGTCATTTTATATTCCTCTCTTGAGAGTTCTCTGTCTAGGTCTGTACCCCATTTTTTATTGGATTATTTGTTCTTTTGATGACCAATTTATTGAGTTCTTTGTATATTTTGGAGATCAGCCCTCTGTCTGATGTGGGGTTGGTGAAGATCTTTTTCCATTCTGTAGTTTAAATGTGAAAAATAAAATAAAATATCCAAGAGATAAGGGAGGGATGTGCACAGTGTGAACCTTCTGATTCTTAGAAAAGATAAGTCAGAGAATCATAAAAATGAAATGTTCATGTTCCTAAATGACAGGTCAAAGGCCAGATGAAGGGCATGACCTGTCCACAGAGCCAAATAATTCTTTCTGGCAGGCATTATCAGGTCAGGGGAGGTTAAGGGTTGATACTGTTGAGAAGAGGGGCCATGACAGAAGAGCTGGAGACAATAAGTTAAATCTACTTCCAATCCAGGAATCGGTTTCTATTTCCCTAGGCCAATGTCCGCTCATTGCTCATAAAGCCAGAGCTATGCATACTTTAAATAGTGAGGTCTGAGCTGGGTATCTCCTCTGTCCTAAAAGTTATCTTCATTACTTGAGATGTGGTTGATACAAACCAAACAAAAAGCAAGCGCCTGCTTTCAAGGGACACAAAGCTAATCGGAGACATACAACAAAAGCAGCATTAGCAAAGAGACAGGGCCTGTGGGAGACGAGCAAAACAGGTTCATTGGTTCCTGAATGCCTACTGCAAGCATCCTCAGAAGGCAGCGATACTACGGGAGGGCAAGGCACCCGAAGTCTAGCATTGTGGGTTCTATAAATGTACATGTTTGTCTCTTTATCTTTTTGTATAGTTTACTAAAGTGTTAATATAGTTTCAATGAGTAAATATTTTTAGGTTGCTAAACTTGATTCTTCATCTTTGTAAGATTAAACCCAGAATCTCTGATCTGAAAGAAATAAAGGCTATGTATTTTAAAAAAAAAAAAAAGAAAGAAAAAGACAAAAGAAACCTAATAGCAATTGTTAGTCTTTCCCCAATCAGACACTGCAGAGACAAAAATCATCTCGTCTGAGGTCAAACAAGAATGTGAGGCCTCCTTAGAGCTGCTGTGGGGACTGAGGGAAGATTGGAGGTTCACCTGTAACTGTTGCAAAGAGAATAAAGGATAATATTCAAAACCAGCTCACTACGGCAGGAAGGGTTACTGCTTTTGGGGAAAAGCTAATATTCAAACCATAACCTTGTTTAGGCTTACCCTGCATTATCAGGGCCACACTACTGGTTTTGTTACTGTTTAAAAGGAGCAAGTGGAGCGGATAATAAATCTACCCCAATTTTATCACGACAAACTACGGCCACAAAAGCATCCTTCCAGGTCACAGGAGGACGGTAACAGCATAAAGCAAGAGTCTGTAGTCACTGTTTCAATGGCAAACACTACCTGCAATTGCTTCCTCAGTGGGGTTGCATAAAACTTAGATTCCACTCAATCTTACAGCAAACAGTTTCGATATTTCATGTCACGGGTGGAAATGAAAACGGAGATAGTTCATCAACACTGATCGACGGTATAAAAAAGAGCCCTGAAGCCGAGGGTAAGAGAGTGCATAAAAATGTTTTGTGTTCTGACCAGCACACTGCTTTAAAATTTTTTTACAGTCAGGCCCAATTGTTCATTCTCACCATGCAGAAGATACTCACACATTCATTTTTAAAAGGGCAAATCAACCATAATTCAGTTTATAAACTGTGAAGCTGGTTGCGAATGTCTGGATGAATATTCATTAGCATCTCTTAATCTGCCATCGACTGTGATTCATTAGGCATATGTAAATATCACTCACTTTAATTGCCCCTAAACTGACTTAACATAATATTGTCATTAGCAAATTATTAGTTATTTGTGTAACTAATGGTGCATTATGGTATACACGCTAAATCTCCAAATATATGATTATAATTAGGGTGATGTTTTATGCTGGGGGCTTTCTAAACTATTTGATGAAATATAATGGAATCAAATCAAATGCAGTATGTTAATAGGACAGTTGCATAACTTTTTCCTGCACCTTGGTGCTGTTGGCCCAACCCTCTCCTCATTCTTCCCGACACGGAGTCGCCTGTTTCTTTTCTCAACTGTCTCCGAAGTCCCAGGAACTTCTCTGTCTCTTTCCTGGATTGCATCCAGAAGGACTGATGCAAGGTGACTTTGAGCGAAAGCAATTTCCAGAAGCATTCACTCACTGCAAATGGAGCAGTCAATATAAAATTACCAGGGAGCATAAAGGAGACCCTCTCGGAACTGATGAAAGGAACTGAGGTGGGCACACCCGAAAGTTTTAGTCTGTGTAGTGTCATTTGGAGACTGGCATTTGATGGGTATACTTTCATGAAGTGAGCTTTGCTGTGGCCATTTTCTCCAAAACTACCATCATCTATGAAAAATTTGATATCACTTTGGAAATCTCATGCATTTTTAGTATCTCTCTTTTGGACATTTTTACTGACCCCTCCATCTCCTTAGAGGATTTATTTTACAACAAAGTCATGTAAGAAAGGCCTTTTTCTAACCTCCATTTCCATAGAAATATCAGGAGAATTGATTTTTTTATCACTTCTAATGATTATGAATCAACAACCGAGCTCCCAGGAATAAAGTTGACATGGCATATTGGCAGGGAAGGCTACAATTAGTATTCCTTTAGTCTCTGTTAATTGCCTATCGGGTGACAGGAATATGTTAATACAAAATGAGCTATCAGAGGAAGGAAGTCTTTTATCATATTGCCCTCCTAAATATTAGTACACTAACTGGCCATTGATGTCTGTAAACAGAGATTCAGATAAATGTGCATTCCTGTCTTTGATAATGTTGTAGATTAATTGCCATTTCATCTTAATTTAATAAGAGAATGTTTTGGATTTTTATTTCAATAAAAGCTTACACATAAAATGAAATTACTGAGATAATGACAGTATAATGAGTATAGATTGTGGTACAAATCTTCTGGAGAGATACGGACATTCCAGGAGCATGGTCAAGCAGCCCTATATTGAAAACAAACCAAATGTTCTCAGTCTACCATAGTTCAGGTTCAGCACCACTGCTATAAAGTAAAGTAACTGTGATATTTTAATTGACGGAGAGTTACTGGCTCTCATCCAGAAGAGGTTTAACTGGGAGTTTCGGAGGTCTTTCTGACCAGTCTCATCCCTGCCATTTCATGAAGTGACCCACTGAAGAGCCATATCTATGCGTATGTACATTTCTGATAAATCACTTATGAGTCTGCACTTAATAGGCAGGCTTACCTCCTCTACAGGCTCCAGGTCACACAATATCAAGGGCTTTGCATAGAAGTATGTATAGAAGTCACATTCTGCCCATCACCTACTGTAAGTAGAGTCTACTTGGAACATAACTGTGTTAATTCATGTACGACTGCCTAGGATTGCATTAGGCTGTAAAATGGCACCGTTGAGTGTCTATAAGAGCTTACATTGTCCTTCAAAGCCTGGGATATTTACTTTCTGGTTTTCTGCAGAAAGTTTGCTGACCTGATGAAGGGGTTCTGGTTACTACAGCATGAATAATAGGCCTGTGTCATAATCACCGACTGATCAGGAGACGTGAGACTGGCAAGTTCCCTGTCTTTATAGCAAGCCCTAAGTGAGACTAGAAAGGAAACTTTGCTAAGAAGAAAAATATCACTTCATCCATTAGTCCCTGATTATAAGCACAGCCCTGAGAAAATGCTGGCTAAAGAAAGGCCCATGCCTTGCCCATCAGGCAAACCCAAGTATGCCACTGCCTCCTCCAGCAGTGGATTTGTGGTCATTGTGATATCAAATCAGATGGAAGGACCTTAAAATGCTACTGGTTTGTACTCAGTGGGTTTAGGTGCTACAGTCATAGTCATACCTTAGGCCCGAAATTCCAGAGACAGTCAGAAAAAATGTTTGAGCTCTCCAGCTTTTATGACGTAAGAAAACACCAGTGAAGAGGCAAGAATGAAGTTGGCATGTGCCTGTTCATGGTGTTGTATGTCTTCTCATTTCTACCCTTGAGAATAAAGGTCCATGCTAATTATTTGACAAATCCCACGTTTCTGAGAGCTTGTTACATTGTACAACCTTCAGATGGACTCTCTTACGAGATTTTTTTTGCTCAGGTCCATGAGTTATTGTGGAAGTGTGTCGCGGGTGGGTGATGTAGTTAGAAAGATCTTCCAGGAACCCCCTGAGCTTTGCATGGCTCACATTAAGGTTCAGTCGTGGTTTCTGTTCTTAACTCCTATTTCAATCTTATTTTTCTAGAAAAAGCAGTAGAATATCTTTCCATCATAGTTAATGTTTGTTGTTTTCTTTTAGTTTCTCTTAGATTTCTAATATTTTCCTTAATTTTAAAAATTAGAAGCAAAAACTGAATAGAAGATTTCTAGTCTGAGTACAATAAAAATTATTTTGGAGTGTGCAAAAAAAATTAACGGTGTGAGAGACTTTCTGATGGGGGAGCCTCTTACTGTGTGTGGGATCTTGGTGACAACGAGCCATAGGGGCAGGATGTAGTGTCTTCTGCCCCATCAGCTGACTGAAAAGGAAGAGAGGGTCTCTAACTCCACTGTGCCTGCAAACAGCTGGGAAATGAGTTTGGAACTAAAAATTCAGCCAACAAAGAGTCCACATCCAGAGACCATCTGCAAAGGTGGCCGAGCTGATCATCCCTTCAGAGAAAGGTCGTGATCAGTAGTGATGGTGGGATGAGAAAGCTCATGGTCTTCTGAAAAGGCGTAGAATATACTAAGAGGTAGAGGGCCTTCTTCTTCTTCTTCTTCTTCTTCTTCTTCTTCTTCTTCTTCTTCTTCTTCTTCTTCTTCTTCTTCTTCTTCTTCTTCTTCTTCTTCTCCTCCTCCTCCTCCTCCTCCTCCTCCCCCCTCCTCCTCTTCTTCTTCTTCTATCTCGATTTATTATTATTTTTCTCCAAGAAGTGTTTTTTTATCTCCAGACTTGCATCATCTCGTGAGCCATAGATGCCAATTAATTATTTTCTCAGCTTTGGGCATGGAGCTCAGGGTTAGAGGACTTGCCTGGTAATCATGAAGCCTTGGATTCAATTCTCAGTTCCACAAAAGAAAAACCTCTTTTCTACCTAATGCCAGCCAACTCAGTTTCTGTTGCTTTCAATTAACAACCGTGTCTAAGAGAGATGCTCTACACAGTGCCTGAGAACCTCAGCACTGTCTCCATTTCACTACCAACTACACTTCACTGTGAGCAAGGCAGAAAGAGGCAACCACCTCATCTCAGGCCTTCTTTATTTTGAATATCTCACAGATAGCTTTCAGAACATGCATCCGTTATAATATAGATAGAGAATAATGAATTTCTCCACTCTACTCATGTGCAAAAATGACCAATGCTTTAAATAGAAAGTAATTAGTAAGGTGAATACTGGATACTATCTTGCAGAAGACCTCCAAGTTCAAGTTCAAAGTGTATGTTCTCATTATCATTTCTAATGATACCCATTGCAAACTGTAATGACCACAAGTCATTCCCTCTGCCAAGGATGGCCACTCTAAGTGGAATTTGATGAACTCTCTGGCAAATGCTCTTTGGAAGTCTGAACTGAAACACCATTGGTACCAGGTTCATGTCCTCATAGTATTGCTTGACTCATGTTGGATGACCCCTTCTCTGGATTTAATGTCTTCAACTTGCGGAATGAGTATCATATCTTTGAGCCTCAGCACCAGTCACATGGTAGCTGGCTGTCAAATAATGCTTGACAACAGAGCTAGAGAATGTCTATGCAGAGTGTGTTCTGAAATTTTGATTGGCCCTTCATCAGATACGACTCCAATTTTGACAAGAGGGTGTTTGGGAAACCATATTTCTAATTCTGAGGTAGAGGCTATGTTTGTGAAGATTGCCATCACTTGTCATGGTGATCCAAGAGATATTGGGAGACACCGGGGCCCTAATTCTTCAATTCACAAGAATAGATTCTGTGTTTGGGATGACCATGAATCCAAGAGCTTCCAAGAATCCTGGGTTGATATCAATTTCAATCTACAGAATGCATGTACTGGTACCAAGTCCATTTCAGGTCAAGTTTTTAAAAATAGAAAAAAAAGATAGGAATGTTAAAAGGAATATATTTTCAACAACAGACAGATGTATTTAACAAAGTTTCAGACTCCCTTGAGTCCCCCAAACAGGAGGGGCAATGGGTAAATCTCCTAATGTCCCCTCCAATTTACTGGATCCACTCATCCTCTACCACAACCTGATTCTCTAGGCCTATAGTCATCCATGACTTGGCACTGTGACAGTTCTTTCCACGGGACTCACAAAGTACAGTATTAGGACCTTTTATTCTTAGCACTGATTTCTTCTGGTCACTGCTTAATTTCTTGATATTTTTCAGTGTCTTCCTGGACAGCGACTTCAGCATGATCTATCTGTAATATAGGGTACAAAGAGTAAAAGTATGTGACTGAGATGTCCCTGTTAGAGAAGGAGAGAATATGAGTTAGGGTGTATATGGGATGAACATGAGCAATAGGGGCATTATAGATGTGCGTGGCATAGCAGGAGGTTGAAGAAAGAATATTAATTTTTCATGGAGTAGGTTGGTGAAGTTGGGGGCTCCTTGGGGAAAGCAGAAGACTGTAGAACCCAGTTTCTATTCAGACATTATGATGCTGATATGAATATCTAGCGTGGGCCAGGACAATTAATAGTAGGCATACAGAGACCCATGAGTCAGCACAAAATGGCAGACAATGATGGTTCACAAGACTCAAAAGTGAACATAATGTAATCTGTTATATGATATATCTGGCAAAATGCCCCTTTTGTGTAATTGTGTATAAATATGGCTCTTCACAATCGTCAGGCTGCTTGGGTGTGTCTGCCTGTAGACCTATGTTCCTATCTCTGTTCAGCCTATGGACCAGTTACTGTGTGCATCTCTGCTTACCTGTGTGTGGTATCATGTGCCTGGGTTTGCTGGCATCTGCATGACTAGTGGTGTGCACTGGTGAATGAAACATGTCCTATCTGTCTACCATTCCTTACATTCCCTTCAGTCTCCTGTCACCAGTCCCATGACCCTCCTCTGCGGCTGGTTTTGGATCTTGGATTTCACAGTGTTCCTCAGTTGGAGTACACAATACAATTGGAATAGGGCAGGGTTCTTCTAGCAGCAGCAGATAGAGTTTCCCAGGAAGAAAGAGACTGTGGAAGAACACAGCGAAGCATGAGAAACGCTATGGCATAGATGTCAAGTCAGGGAGGGGCAGTAGGAATAAATCGACACTGTGAGAAGAATTTGTCTTCACTGTAGGACATCTGAAAGGACTTTCATATCTAGGCAGGGTGCAGCATAATAAGACGGAGGCTGTGGAAATCTAACAGCAGAAGCAAGATGGAAGATGAGTTAGAAGTCAAGACCAGAGGCCACGCTGGTTCACACCTCTGAAAACTGGCAATCAAGACACTGAGGCAGGAGAAATGGGAATTTGAGGAAGTCATATCAGGATCCTGTCTCAAAAAGTTAATTAATCAAAAAGAAGTCAGGGCCAGAAGCTGTAGAGAGGCCAATCGGCAAGTGAGACACTACAGGTTTACTACTCTGATAGATGGTGGAGTGACGAATGCTTTCTACAATGACAGTGTGACAGATTGGCCACCGATCTGTCAGTGTGACAATGTAAGGGAGTGAATGCTTCAGAGGCTTGTGAAGATGGAAGAAAGACCTGCATGTGTGCGGCCTCACTGGCAGACTTCTCAACAGTGACATTCACTAGGATAAGGAACAAAGGGAAAGCAGGAAAATGGTGGCTCTAGTTTGAACATTTGAGATAAAAAGTTGTCCCTGGAATACCCGGATGGAGCTGGAGAGGAAGTCTCTGTACAGATGGACAAAAAAAAAAAAAGGCCTGGAGTGGAGTTGTACATTTGCACCCTACATTTACTGGGTGAGTACTCAACCTATAAGCTCAGGAAGAGCAATGAACCTCTTCGAGCATGCTGCTCACCTGTATGATGGGGATAAAGCAGCACCTACTGCCAGTGTTAATGTACCTATAACCTAACATACAGGATGCCAACCAAGGAGGGTGGGGAGTTTGGGGCCACACTGGGTTCCATGATGAGTTCGGGCCAGTTTGACCTAAACAATAGGTAAATTTTTGATAGCTTGTCCTATGCTAGCTTCTTAAAACCATGAGAAGCTGTTCCACAGGGACGTTTATCTGCGCATGTTTTGCCTTTAAAACAAGAAAACAAAGCAAAACAAACAATGCATCCTGAAATGAGCTATGCTTCCTCCTGACTGGGAGGTTTCCTAAAAGGAGCTATGGTTCAGTCTCCATTGCTCTTCCTCTTTATAGTCTATGCTAGCCCTCCAGCCCGGGGCTCACTGATGAATGTGTGTCACCCACTGGAGTTTCTGCTGCTCTTACCAAACAGTTATCCTTGCACCCAAGCCCTGGTTATAGGGGCAAAGCAAGAGAATATAAAGAAAGGACATAGTCAACATGCACCCGCTTATTTCTGTTTGTTTACTGCAGATTTCTTTCTTTGTGGAGATAGAGTATCCCCTCACCAGCCCCATCTGCTGGATCTTCATGAGATATATGTAGGTGACTTCAGACAGTCACCTGTCAGTGTGACTGCTGGGTTTCCTGAAGCTTTCCAGCTGGGAATGAGTGACATATTTGTGCAAGGGTCTTGGGGGAGCTCCATTTGGAATCCAGTGTTTTGGGGTCTCTATTGTAGCTCCAGTTGGGTTAGTTACCTTTAATTTTAATTCCCGCTCTGGGGTAAGGGGTACAGGCATGGGTAAATGGGATTTCAAGGGAAAGACACCTCTCAGAATGAGTTCTGTAAATCATCCCAGCTAAGCAGTCAACTCAACCATATAATCAAAGTGCCAAGGAAGAACCATACATTGCTCTGAGATTCTCTGTCTCCACCAACGGTAGGCATTTCTTCCCTAGTAGGGCCCAATTCCATGCACATGCATGAGTCGCCCGCTATCTGCGTCATCAGCATTTGACGTAGAAGCCCCCATGCGCAGGCTCAGGGCGTAGCGCCACCCATCATCAGCGTCTCACATAGACACATCTTTCCCCTCATGCGCATGTGCTGGGAAACTTTAAAAGCTAAAGGCGCCATTCCCACTTCCTCTCTCTTTCACCTCCCTCTGTTCACTGTTTTCCCACGGACCCATCCACACAGATCTTTAATAAACTTACACACGTGGGTTCGTTTGTGTCTCATGCTCCCTCCCCATCTCCGCAGGACATTTTTATTGGTGCCATCAGACTCGAGAGATTCACCCGCCCCAGACTTCCATCTCAGGGCTGGAATTCCCAGCTCCAGGCCCCATCCAGGGGCCAGGACTTTTGGCTCTGACTCTGGGACAGGAATCGTAACCAAGGATTTTCTCCACGACAACCCACATTTTCCATCTGCCTGAATGTGGCCCCTTCGAACAACACCAGCTTCTAATTGTGAGTACTCCCATTTCAGCCAGCTTAACCCTTTCCTTAGAACCTGAGGAACTGCCGTTGAGCTCCCGGCAACCCTCCGGTGTTCCTAGGGACAGGGGGACTGCTCCCAACCGCAGGTCTTCAGGGCCTCAGTTGTTCCCTTCGCTGGCATTCAATTTTGGCTTGCTCCCTTTCGTTAAGCTCATGTCTGGGATGGTGTGGCCAGTGGCCAGCCCCCAGCTCACCCGTGGCTGAAGGCCCGGGGTCCTTCAGTTCTCCCTCTTTTTCTTTTTTCATTACTTTTCTTTCTTCTTTTCATCATAACCACCGCCCGGGTGGATTGGTCAGGGTACACATTCCGTTTTCTCTCTCAGAACTCTCCCATATAGAAAAGTTACTGGGTTCCTATACGTCTAATCCTACCACTTTCATAAAACAATTCCAATATCTTACTCAATTTTATAATCTCACTTTCCATGATATCTTTATGATTCTATCTAATAACCTACTTCCNNNNTCTATCTAATAACCTACTTCCTGAGGAGCGCAGGTGAGTGTGGGAGCAGGCCAGGCAACATGCAGACAAGATTCACCAGACTCTCGCCTCCCATCCTCCTGGGTCGGAGGCAGTCCCAGAACAAGAGCCGCACTGGGATTACAACAGCCCGGGTGGGATTTTGGCCAGAGACCGATTTTTAACTTGTCTCCTGGCAGGCCTCTGTAAGGCTGCTCTCAAGCTGGTAAATTATGCTAAACTTTCAGAGATTATTCAGGATACATAGGAAAATCCTTCCGCATTTTTGGAACACCTTACAAAGGCTCTGTTACAGTACACTAACCTTGATCCAGAAACCACTGAAGGCAGGCAGTTATTAATGACCCAATTCTTTAATCAATGTTATTCAGACATTAGAGCCAAGCTTAGGTATTTGGAGAAAGGCCCCTTGACTCCACAGGCAGAAGTCCTAGAGGTGGCTTTTAAAGTGTACCATGCGAGAAATGACAAAGCCCACAATCACTGCCACATGGTGCCCACGGCCACCAGACCAGCTGAGGTGACAGACTGCCCGATCCGTGCCGCCCGATACGTGCAGCTCAATCCGTGCAGCTCCTGCTGCTCCCAGGGTGCGAGAACAGCCAAATCTGTGTTTCAAATGTGGTAAAGCGGATCACTGGGCCCGAGGGTGCCCTAATCCTTATTGTAGTCCTACTAAACCTTGTCCAAGGGGTCACAGGGAAGGTCACTGGTCAGTAGATTGTCCTTGTGTACATAATGGTATGGAGGCATCGGACCCGGAGAATTCCCAAGTTGACCTATTGGGCTTGGCCCTG